>WSFP011500304.1:0-13923 GCA_009831015.1 Picea engelmannii | reverse complement strand
GTTCCCCACCCAAAGACAACAACAGGTTACAAGAAGACTTATTTTGAGTTTGACATAAAAGATGTCCATTTTGTGGACCAGATGGATATGCATAGATAGACTGGGGAAATGATATTTTCAAATTTGACAAATACCTCAATGAGTTCCTATAAATTGAAGGTATATGTTAATAATATCCAGTCCCAATTATGGCTTGAGAATATCTCTTCTTTGGCCAAATATAACAATATAAAATTATTGGAAGAGTTGGTTCTTATGATTGGGTATGATCCAACAAATGTCAAAGCAACATAGGAGTTTATAAAGAAAATTATTGTTGATATAGCATCTCTTAGAAATCAATTGAAGCTTCCAGCAACAGAGGATTCACAAACCAAAGAAGTGAATGACATTGAAAGCCACAAGGAAGAGATGTTAAAATTATTCATGAAACAAAATCCACAAATAATGGGAATGGAAGCAGCGATGGACAATATGATCAAAGAAAAGGAGAAAAATGTATATCTAGCCATGACTCCAGTAGATGCAGTGCCTCTGACAGGGATCAGAACAACAAAAGTGTCTAAATCAACAACAATCCCAACAACAATCCCAACAGGAATCACATTAGCAATCACAGTACAAATCTCGCCTCTGATAAATTTGTAAAATCATCAGAAATAAATGCATAAGTCTCAAAGGCTCAATCAAGAACTACAACAATTAAGGAAATAGACTTCCATGTAAAATATCCTATCCCAAGATAAGGAAAACATATGGATAGATATCAACAAATCCATGTGAGATATATGGCCCTCCATACATCTCATTTCTGAGCAGTATAAATTAGTGTAGAAATCCAGGGGAACAATCAAAATCATCAAGGAAGAATTGGGAGAAAGACCAACAAAGTCCACAAATCTCATCCTATTTATAAAATCCAAAAATAAATAGGATTTAAAAGAGATGGAGATTGAGGAACGAACTGAAACTATCCTTGAGATCAAGACATTTTTGAGCAAGAAAGTCCTAATGTTACAGCTATAAGAAAAATCTCAAGTGATGGACATAGGTGTTCAAAGTTTCTTCAATAAGTTTGATGTGCTACACAAGAAAGGGCTTCTTGGATTGTTAGTATTGAATGAAAAAATGATCACTCTACCTGATTACAAACAGAAATTAAACACAGTGGAAAAAGACAATTCAAAGTTTGTAGGAATACAGGTAAGCATCACTGGTAAAGATTTCCTGGAGACACTAAAGTTTGACTTAGTCACTCAGAATGAAATCAAGCATATCTTCATCACAAAGCCTACCTTTTCCAAATACACAAAGATGGATGAAATATACAAAAAATTACTCTAGATTTCAATTCCAAGTAAAAAGAGGTGGGAAGAGCTATGTGCATTAATTAAGTAAAGACAATTTTTGTGTTCTAGTCAGTAAGGAGAAGTAGTTATCCAAATTCAAAGAGACGAGTCATCAACCACTTCCACCAAATCAGCACCAGAGATCCAAGAAAATCTACAAGATTCATACATTTTTGTATTTAGAGATTTAGTTAGTTTATATATTCCTCCAAAATATATTGATCATTTATGAAAGGATTTGATGTAAATATTTGTATAAATATTTCCCTTTTTGAAGTATTGAGGGTTGATTTTTTCATACCAAAGCTACTATGTAAATTTTCAAAGGATTGACCAGTAATAAAAATGGCTTATTCACACGATTCTCGTGTCATACTGTTGGTGATGTTCTTTCTTAGTTTGTTTAATGTTTTTCATTCTTTGTAATCATTGCATGTGTTTCCAATTCTAATCATTCAAATAAATTTAAAGAACATAATTTATCTCAGTATACTGTGTTTCTTGTTTATGAAAGATCTTCATGTTTTGTCATATGAAATTAAATAAAATAATTCTTAACTGCTCTTCTACTTAGTGGAATCTCCCCTCTTTTCTTCTCATTCACTTCATTTAATGTAATCAGATCCAAACATTTTTACTACCCTTCCCTGTGGAGAAAACCTTATTAAAGCTTAATCAGATCCCTATATTTAAAGACAGACCGCATAGCCCAATGGAAAATTAAGAAATTTAATCAACCAGATTTTTCAAACAAACAAACAAACATTGTACTATCATAACTAGCTTAACATTCTAAACTAAAACAAATCTAAATCCTATAGAGAGTTCCCTCTCTGAAGCTGGTAGGGCTAGATCCCATATTCTAAAGTGGTTTGGTATTTACCTCTATCTTTTCTTCTACAACCTTTGGAAATTACAGAGTGCGAACAAGGTGGTAATAGAATCTTCCTCGAATTTAAAAAACCCATATTTATTGATGATCTTAGCAGGGTTGGTATTATATTGGATAGGAACCTAATGGCTATATAAACTACCAATTATCAATGAGGCCGAAGTTTCAGATGATGAGGCACCTCCAGTACCACCAGAGCCACCCACAGATGCTATTTTGTAAATGATGGGTGAGGGTGAGGAACATGAACTAGCTGAATCTTAAATTGTTCTCCTTAGAGTACCTTGTTCGGTTAACATAATAGCTTTCATCCTTCCTATTTCAATGATAGGAGTGATTTCAGGAGACAGTCCTCTTCTTCTCCTAGAGATGCGAGGATTTGAGGACATGAAAAATAAGATCAAAACTTTAGGAAAAAGAGATATACTGTTTATTTCTAGGATGCCTTTCCATGGCCTCCCACCATTCATGAATACTTATATCTTGTTCAATTACTTCCCACAAGTGTTCAAGCTCAACTCAGGTATTAGAAATTTCTATGATAGTATTGAATAAAGTTAAGGAAATCCATGTTTGTCTTTTTAGACCATGTTCAATATTGGGAAGCCTTGCAGAAGGTAGTGTCATCAGAAACAAATCAGTCAAAGAATAAAAAACAAAAGAATAAATATTCAACAATAATTATGACTACAATCAACTAGAGAGATATGGAAGATCTCCCTAGTATGGTCGCCAAATAAATGTTGAGGAAAAGGTATGAATTACCTTACTTAATCATTTTCAGATCTTTCTTGGCTAGGAAAATATAGTTGGGAATGTCAGTTGGCGTTTATAGCCTCAAAATATTCTCTCAATCCACAAGTATTAATTACAAGGACTAAGGATCATTTATAATTTAAATATGTTGTAATATAAAAAAAAAAAAAATTAAAAAAAAATCTGGAATGTAGACAGGTTTTTTGATAAAGTAAATAGGGAGATCAAAAGTGAAAAGTAACCAAGTCATGAATAAACATATATGATACAGAATAAAAATATTATTTATTTCATTCTAGGATGCCAAAAGTGTTTTTCTCTTTACAAAACCCCTGCGAGGGAATGGACCAAAGTCTGATTTAGATATCCCCAATGAACACCATACAAAAAGACTATGACAGTAAAGTAAAACTGAAATTAATAATATAGATCAGCTTGCCACAAACTGTTTCCATTTTGACTCTACAAGATATCCTTTATTAGCCATGAAACTTAATTCACAAACATAAAAGAATACACATACTATCAAGGATGAATCAACACCTCTAAAACAAGTGTCTGAAAAGTGTGGTTCAGTCGTGAACCTTGTTGTCTAGAATAAGACCCTGATATCAAGAAGTGAATTAGGCTTTGAATAATATCATAAATGAATAAAAACTAAAAATATCTTGTTGGCCCTTGATCAAGTTTTGAGGATCCTTTGTCATTTTTTACCATTTTGGGACTTCGACAGGTTTTCAAAGGTGGAGTGCAAGATGAAGAAGATATTTCAGGATATCAGACCCTTTTAGGTCCTTTTTGGGATTTGGGATTATGTAATGGGTATGGGAGGGTTAGCCCATGTGTTTACCCATGCCTAGGCCCACTTTTGTAATATATATATATATATAGAATATAGGAAATGTAGAAGATAGTAGTGATCGATCTATGTGATCGAAGGATTGTAAATGCTCTATGCATACTATGTAAGACTAGTAAGTCTAAGCGCAAGGGACTATAAGAGATTGAGAGGAGGCTTTGTGCTAAACCTAACTCAGGGAAGGAGGATCTAGCGAAGTGCGCAGATCTTCTGTCCTATGCGGAGTAGGGTTTTTTAGTCTCTGTGCATGTAATTGATTAACATAAGATAATAGGAGAGAATACGAGTTGGTGGATGTAGCCCCCGCGGGGGGGGGGGTGAATCACGTATATGTTTTGTTTGTCTTCTTTGTGCAACTTGTTGATGTGTTTATGTGTGACTTGCTATGATATAGATGAATTTTAGATAAAATTGATGTTGCTTTGTGCTTAATAAGGAGAATGAATCTTAGATCTGACCTATGTGAGTATGCTTAGTGCCTGAAGCTGTTAGATTCAATGTGTTCCTTTTACGCTAAGTTCTATTAGATGTGGATCTGGTTGAATACTGTGATGTTCTGTAATTAGGGTTTGTCTGCGTTGTTACTAACAACTAAATATTGATGAATGTTTACTGCTAAGTGTTATGTTAAATGTTAGAATCACATATATGTGTACCAGCTAAGGTTGCAAACATCTGAGTCATGCAACCACCCCTGCCTCTACCTCAGGTGAGACTTCATCTTCTCCACAGGTGATGTCGAAAGGGTCGGTAATTAGTGTTTTATTGGTGCATTGTTGCAGCGTTGAACCCTGGGTATGCTCTTGTGCCAACATATCTCATGTAAATCAAGAGAAAACCTTAGTCTTGTTTTCTCCTTATATTCTCTCTTGTCTCTTATTCTCATTCAGCTTTTATTCTTTCCAAATAAGTTGAATTAGTTCAACTACTTTCCTTAAGTTGATTTAACTTAACTAATTAGTTTAGGATAAATAAATAATAATAATATAGATAAGGGTATTAATTAATAATAACTAGGTAGGTGGGACCCCTTATGACTCCCCTCATTTCTTCCTTTTAAACCATGAAATATAACACACAAAAGATACTTATTTTGACCATATGCCACCCTTGTAACTCCCTTGAATATCTTTTAAACTGGATATTTAAATATCATAAATAATTTATATCATATCCAAAAACAATATATATACACACACACACACACACACACACACACACACACACACACACACACACGTTATCCACATTATCCACAAAATATCAAAAACAAGGCTTGTTGTCCAAAAATGTTGAAAACCATGAAGCAATGTTCTCATCAATTGAAATCATATAAAACATAATTTAAAAACCATATTTGCCACTTTGTGAGGCAATTTTCCTCTTTTCACTAATGTTCCCCTTATACTTTTTTTAAGTAGCCCGTGGTTGATTGGTCCCTTGGGGTTGTATCTCGATCATTACATGGGAGCAATCATCATTTAAATGAAGAAGGGAGCACACATATTTCAAGGAATCAATAGAGGGAGAAGAAGGGGAGGTAGTTGGTTTTCCCTTGTCTTGCATAGGTTGGGGAATATTAGTTTTTAATCTCTTACTGACATGTGAAGACTAAATCGGTGAAACAACACGAGAAATTTGGACATTGGGATTAGCAGGTGGTGGTAAAGGAAATGACATAGTGGGCCAACCATGATGGTGAGAGATAGGTTGGTTCATGATCTTATGCCAACCATCATTTGTAGGGACTTCGGGCTACAAAGACAGATGAAGAGGAACGTGAATGCTGAAGATATTCTGAGGAGGATGGAAAGGGGGTATTTTTGGTCAAGGGTGCATTATCTCGTGGCCAACCCAATTAAAGAACCCATCTTGGAAAAATTCATTCAATTCTTGCGGGTTCACGTCAAAATCGATGGAAAATCTAGGCCTGCTATGGCCTCAATTCTAATTTCCCCTGCCTCTGTTATTTCAACCATTGTTTCCTCTACTAAAAAAGCTCATCTTGTAGCGACAATTGTCGGTAATGAAGCTCTTAATAAACCATAAATGGCTCTCTTCTTACATGAATCAAAAGTTGTCTCAAAAATTGACTTGAGATACATGAAAATCCATCCATAACACACAATTCATTAATTGTCACATGAACAGGCAATGATAGGGTTCATGGGAAATATCGAGGTAGTGTAGTTAGCGAAAAATCATAGAATGAGAGGGAATGAATATAATAATATTGTTCAAAAATTAACCAAACAATTTAATTGTGTATAAAATATCAAGAATATCAATCACCAACCCTTGCTATGTTATCTTTCCTTCACTTCCACACTGACTTTTCTTTTTAAATTTATATCACAGAATAGGGATGCAATAAGTGAAATTAGGATTGTGAAGGGAATATAATTAGTGAAAGATGGTAGAATTATACATAATCATTATGTATATTTTTCAGGTGAAACAAATCAAAACATGCTACCTTAGATGCAATTAAAATTTATCTTTGTCCAAAATTTCAAAGTTTAACAAAAAAAAAAATTCCAAAACAATAATCCAAACCGGTGCCTTCTTCAACAAATTTGCTTGCTGGCCTCCGAATTATTTTACAGAATAATCTATTTGATATTCCAATCATTATTTAATCATAGTAACCATTGTAACCATGTTATCATTATATGACAGTCATGAAAAACAACATCATAATCGCTACAAGAATACACAAATAGTATTTGAGCCACGATTCATAACATCAACCCAAATAATAATCTTTTAAATCCAACAGGGTCACGCACAATGTTCCCAAACAAGCTCATATCTATCATTAATCTAATCATGTTCAATGCAACGTCTTCTAAATTTATTGTGGACATTATTACTCTATTAGAGCCTCAAACATTTCGAACACAGGTGCCCTTATTTTTTAACAGTCAACATAATGATATAACCAAGAGAAATAAGAATTCATTATATTGAACACAAGCTTCAGCAGACTATAAATTTGAATGAATAGGTGAGTACAAACTTATTTCCACAACTTCCAAGCAACGAATCAACCAAAATCGCTCCCAAGCAACCAAGCAAGAAAAATGCTCTCATCAACTGAAACTGAAGTAAACAATGCTTACAATGTAATGTATAAGGTTCAATAAATGCCCATGACATTAAGGGTAGAGACAATGGGGCATTTCATCCATATGGTTTGGATGTTGCATAGCATGGAAAACTTACTCCACAAATTTCTTTTCAGAGTATAACAATAATTCACAACGTTTCTATTGACTTCATGAGCTTCGTATAACAGACTCTAATCTTCCAAGAAAACAAGTGAGCCCAATAATTCTTTCAACACAGCATAATGAGTGACCAAATAAAAACTCATGCCCAACCAAAAGGATATAGTGCTCCCATCACAATCTGGGTAAGCAATGTCAAGATATATTTATATTTTTTTCCATGCCACAGTGATAGTGAGGTCATAAGAAGGTAGGATAACAACTAAGGGTTTTTCCAAGACACGGAATAGAATGTTTTAATCCTTCATCATAATTCACGTAAACATCCACAAGGTTGAAATATGGCGTGAGTATACTATCTACAGAGATCAGTAATATCAATCCATGTGTGGGGTATTCACAAAACCTAAAGGTTAGGAAGACTAGGATAACCCATCTTAATAGAGAGGCGACACCCAAATAGAGAACCATGGAAATGCGATCTAAACCACAACTGTTACTCGACTTTTGCCTGCTAAGATTTACACACAACAAGGACCTGTGACCAACCCTTTAATTCCAACAGTCTCAGAACACCCACCACAGGAAACCAAGGATGAAACCATAAACACATAGTTCCAAAAACATCATAACAACTTGAGAATCAAACAGACCATGAACAACCAGAGCCAACATTTGATTTAAGTGTAGAGAAATTCTCATGGATGGAAAAGTAATAAAAACTCATGCTTGTAAAATATTGCATGGGGAGAAAACCCAAGGTTGTATGCTTCCTCCATGACCAGGAAAGGAAAACCAACAAAAACTAACAGAGCCAAAAATGAAAGAATGACTAGGGTGACAGGCTCGAATGGAGTTTGAGTGACGTGCAATTATTGCACGTCTCTTTTTCCTTCAGATCCTCATTCAATTCTTAGTATGATCCAAGTCCACTAGCCAACTCACTATAGCACTACATTCAAAACTATTATGCAACCAAATATCCAAACTTGCCATATTACACTTTGCAAAGTGCGCGATAGTCCAAAGTGTTCCACCCCTTGCCACTATCAAATTTTATCAAATGATAACTTGCTAGGAATAGAACCCAATTGAAACTCAAAGACTACGCATAACAATAGTAGCAAGGGTCAAGATCACCCAAACGTTTTCCATGAAAAATACACAATATCAAAATCAAAACTGGAGTATAATTATTTCATCAAAAAGGAAACATAATCATATTTCATGAGAGATCATCAAAACCATTTAGCTCCATGTTTTAATCACCCAACCACCACATATTACCATAAACATTTTAACCATGATTTGAAAAAAATGAGTTGTAGAAAACTATATTTCTACCAACATTTAGGAAAAAAATATATAAGTGTTTATTCTCCATCGTAGTGCCATAAGTTAAACAAAGGTGCCCCACCTACTAGTATATTATTAATATAGTTAAATAATAAATATTGGAAATAATTTGCGAGCATAGTATTCATCGTTCAACTTTCAAGAATCAAGAGTATGGTCAAAGGTTTTCCTAAATGTGGTTTAGAATTTGACTTTTGTGAACATTGTATATATGAAAAGAAAAGTTAGGTGAGGCTCCCATCTAGAGAGACAAGGGAAAATGGGATTATAGAACTGGTGCATAGTGATGTGTTTGGCCCAGTTACAATTCCTTCACTTGGTGGTTCTTTGTATTATGTCTCCTTCATATATGATTTTTCCAGGAAGACATGGATATATTTCTTGAGGAATAAATCATAGTTTTTCAATAGACTTAAGGAGTTTAAATATCTTGTGGAAAACCAAAAAGAGAAGAGGACTAAAGTGATGAGGAATGAAAATGGTGGTGTATTCTGTGTAAAGGAATTTGAACTCTGTAAGAAGTGTGGAATAGCATGCCAAAATAACAGATCGTATACCCCATATAAAAATGGAGTTGCCGAGAGAATGAATAGAATGTTTATGGATAAGGAAACAAGAATGTTCAACGGTGTTGGGATCACACAAGAATTCTAGGCGGAGGCAATCCAGACTGCATGATATCTAGTGAATATGTCTCCTTCGTTGATGCTAGTTGACACGAATCCAAATGAGGTATGGTTGGGTAAAAATCCTTCGGTGGCACATACAAAAGTGTTTGGTTGTGATGAATCTGTGAATGTTCCCAAGGAAAAGAGGAGCAAGATGGACAAGAAGACAATCAAATGTATTTTCATTGGATACAAATAAGGGATGAAATGATATAATCTTTGGGATCCTACATCAAGGATAATAGTGTACAGTCGAGATGTGGTATTCATAGAAGTCTGAGGTAAGTCCAACCCTTAGGAATTTTTTTAGACCGAGAATAATCCAGATACGATGCAGTTTGAACTAAGGAATGAAGAAGATGATTCAGATGAGTCGAATGAATCTGAGGAAGAGGTGGAAAAAATTACTATGGTGATACAAAGGTCAGAAAGAGAAACAAAACTAGTCTAAAGGTATAGTCCACCTGAATTTTGTTCTCCATTCGTGTTAAATTCCATCAATGATGAGCCAAAGTCGATCGGTGAGGCAGTTGAATCGATAGAGGGTAAAATCTGGAATGACACCATGGTTGAAGAGATGGAATCCTTGTATAAGAATGAGACATGGGAATTAGTCAAGTTACCTAGTGGAAGAAATCTCATCATTAGAAAGTGGGTGTTAACGAATAAGATGAATTCCATAGGGAAAGTCAATAAATTCAAATCTTGATTGGTAGTGAAAGGATATTCCTAAGTCGAGGGAGTCTACTTCGGTGATATTTTTTCCCCTGTTTCAATACTAACTTTCATTATAGTACTAATGTCTCTAACTGTACCATTCGATCTAGAGATAGAATAGATGGATGTGACGACAATGTTCCTACATGTGGACCTGAAAGAATAAATCTACATGAAACAACCTGAAGGATTTATAGTAAATGGTAAGCAAGAGTTGGTTTGAAAACTCAAAAGAGCCCTTTATGGTCTAAAGTAATCACCAAGGATGTGGTACCATAAGTTTTAAACATAAATCCTTAGTTTGGGATTTGTGAGAAGCAAAGTTGATCACTGCATATATTCCAAGGAACAAGGTCAGAGTTTCATATATGTAGCTTTGTATGTCAATGACATGTTGTTGATTGGAAACATCATGGACATAATAAAGGAGGTGAAGAAGAATATGTTGGTAGGTTTACAGTTGGGAGTGAGCTTGTCAATGATGGAATGGACAACAATGGTAAGAACAACGATGGCAAACAGGCTCATAAGACATCGTAAGTCCAGACAGGAGGAGCGCACAGATGGAGGAAAAATCTCTGGAGTTAGATACGAGTGAGGGGTCTGACCGTCGTTGGATCCAAGAGAACTTGCACGTTCTTTAAAGTGCAAGGAGAAGAAGGCTTATAAAATCCTGAAAGCAGGAGGGTCGTCCATATTCAAGTAGGACATGTAGTCATAGATCAACATTTCACTGACTGGAAAGTTGAAGGAAGGAGGTGCTCTAACCCCTCGAACTCGCGATATGCGAGATCGTGAAATGATCTAGATCGTCGATTCAAGAAGGAAACATGGCTAAAGATCAACATTTCATTGAGTGAAAGGTCAAAGGAAGGAGGTGCCCTAACCTCTCGAACTCGCAATATGAAAAATCATGATATAATCTCAGCCATTGGATTGAGGAAAAATATGGATTGTCGATCCAATAAGGACACGTGGTGAAAGATCATCCTTTTGTTGACTGGAAAGTTAAAGGAATGGGGTTCCCTAACCTCTCGAACTCGCTATATGAGAAATCGTGAAATAATCCTAGTCGTTGGATCAAGGATGAATCTAGGTCGTCTGATCTAGGAGTTGAACGTGGTAGAGCATGTCAGAAAGGACAGGTGGAAGACTATGTTAGCAATGACACATGGCACATTCAGACAATGACAAGTGTCAAGATGATTCGACATTTCAGGAACCTGGAAATCACAATTCTAAGTGACACATGACAGCCACATGGATCATGTCATGTCATTGAGTGACGTCATTCAGGGAGTTTAGTTTCGGGAGTTTTAGCATAAACACTCCATCAAAGTCCTGAAAGATGAAGTTTCAGGGTGGAGGATAGTCATTCGATCACCATTGATCATGGACCGTTGATCTTAAGAGAGAAGTGCTCAAATGGCTAGCCAATGGTCATATCTCATGGTCACATCATCGAGAGATGGAGAGATGGATAAGTGCTTGGTCGCCACCGGTGGTCATGTGAATGGAAGGAGCTAGCATAGCTAGGATACATTCTGGGTATTGTGAATTCCAAAGGAAGGATTCAAGGATACTCATGGAAGAATCCCCAAAACACAAGTTGCAAAGAGAATTTTTGATTAGGCCTTTGGTCATAGCCAGTGGTCTTTTGGAGAGGCATCCTACACCTGGTGCTAGTTCACATACAGATCATTCATGAGGAACCGTTGATCTCTGGTTTCACTTTCCAACAAGATATCAACCATTCAAAGAATCCAACGGCCAAAGAATCCATACTTGACTTCCTACAACTACCAGAACGAAGTGATGGCATCTGCCAGAGAATTCGTAGAGTCTTCAGGGTGATCGACAGAGAAGACGAAGAGTCTCAAGGCCACTGGCAGTGGAGTGTAGACTCATCATAGAGTCGACTGAGAGATGGAAGGGGGTCGCATACTGTTACAGCAAGTGAAGCCAAAGGACCTCATGAAAAGTGCGAGTGATGATGAACGTAGGAACAATATGCAATGGCATAACGCAGGCAGAAGGAACAAGGTGCACTAAGACTATAGAAATGGAGAAAAAAGAAGGCATCATGTTGTTGCGATTGTGAGTATTGCATGTCTTTATAAGCATGAGGTGTAGTAGTTGAAGAATAGAAGAAGAAAAGAACAGAAATTCATATCCATGAGAAGAAGAGAAAGTTGAGGTGTGCATGATGAGATAGAGGAGAAGATCAGAAAGATAAAGAGGATGCAAGCAGGAAGACACTGATGCAGGTAGAGAAGAGTAGCATAACAAAATAGTGATAAGCCTGGTAAGCCAATAACAACTATTGAATCACTATAATAAATTCATAGAAAGAAAAGTTTTATATTTCATGGTGGATGGGAGGTGCTAGGGAGGATTGTTGTCCTCAGAGTTTCAAGTAGGTGCTTGAACGTAGGGATTTATATCTTCCATCTGGTTGTAGCCAGAGAAATGAGGGTGGCAGGGTGGTGCAAGGGAGAACATTGGTTCTCTGATATATAGGTTGGTGCGTATATGACTAGAATTTGGTGCTTCCATCGAGTTGGTGTTGGAACATTCAGGGAGTTGGTACTTCCTTCTAGTGGGTGCTAGAGAAACGAGATATTCGGTGCTCTCAGCAAGTAGCGGCTTTCAAAACAAAGGTGGTAGCCTTATTATGAGTTGGTGCTCATAAGAATGATAATGTACAAAAGATAATTATCATATAAAGAAGAAGATCTGTTCACCCTTTATGGGTTTCCTCATGAATATATGTCTCTGTATTGTACATGTGTGTGATTGATGTTGAATACTCTAATGCTTATTTATTGTAATCATCATAGAGATTTCTGTAATGAATTTAACAAATGGATATAATTGTTGAAGCACAGTAACAAATAATTCATCCCCCCTCTCAGTTTTCCAACAATTGGTATCAGATCCGACCCCTTTTATCTAAGGGTAGATCCTAGAGCTTAAAAATGTCAATCCATGAAGGCACTACAACCAATAAGGCCCCTTTGTTGAATGGAACAAACGTTTCCTTCTAGAAAGTTAGAATGAGAACCTACATAATGGCTTTAGGTGAAAATGTCTGGGATGTGGTATAGACTGGTTATGTAAATCCAATTATACTAGATAATAAGGATGACAAGCTAGAATTTAGCTTCAACGCTAAGGCTATGAATGCTATTTTGAGTGGGCTTGTAGAAGCAGAATTTGTAAAAGTTATGCACTTAGAAACTGCCAATGAAATGTGGGACAAACTCATTAGTAGTTATGAAGGTAATGAGAAGGTAAAGGACGCCAAGCTTCAAAGCTACAGAGTACAGTTTGAACAATTGAAGATGAAAGAGGATGAAACTATTGGAAAGTACTTTATGAGAGTTGACGAACTGGTAAATGCAACGAAAACACTTGGTGAAAAAATTGAGGAACCCTCTTTAGTTCAGACAATTTTGAGATCTCTACCAGATAGGTTCAACCCAAAGGTCTCTACTATAGAAGAACTTAATGATCTAAAAGAGTTAGCATTTGATAAACTTCTAGGAACGTTGTCTACATATGAAATGAGAATAGTTAAAGATAAACCTACCTCCATAGAAGCATCATTTAAAGCAGACAAGGATGAGGATTTTGAGCCTGATGAAATTGAAGCAAAATTTGTGAGAAGACTGAAGAAGGGATCAGGAAAATACAAAGGTAAACTGCCTTTCAAATGTTTCAACTATGATAAGATAGGTCATTTTGCAAATAAATGTCATCACAAAAGAAAGGATCAGACATATGATTATGAGGAGAAGCACAAACACAAAAAATTATTTAAAGAGAATAATTTTAAGACGAAAAGTCTTTGTGTAAATAATGATGATGATCCTTCAGATGATGAAGACAATGACTCCTCTATTGAAGATAAACTAAATGACTTCATGCTTATGGCCAAAGAGGATTATGACAATAAAATCACAGGAAGTGATGCTAATGAAGAAGAAGTTGTGGTTTATATGGAAGGAGAACTGATCAGTGCACTGGAAGAGATTGACAGACTCATAATTAATAAGAGAAAACAAAAATGATTGTTGATACAGTTCAAGAAAGG
>ML886431.1:0-11335 GCA_009831015.1 Picea engelmannii | reverse complement strand
TTCAGCTAAGTATAATCAAAATAATTAATTAATAACTTGTAATCAATTTAAGGTTATATCATAATTAATTATAATTTAGCTAGTGTTTCGGATTATTTATGAAATTATTCACAGTAATAAGAAAAGGGTCATTACAATGATCATAAGAATTCTAAAGAAGAAGAAATCATTTGTGAAGAAGATTCAGATGAAGAAACCAACCTTGATTCCTTTTGGGGATACAAAGACAATGCAAAGAGTGAACAAGAAGATGAGAATCTTAAAAAGTTGAAGCATGTTGACACTGAAAATAGAAAGCTTAGAAACACAAACATAATACTAAAAGGTGAATTGAGTAGTTGTGAAGAAGAGAATTACAAACTTGAAAAGACCATTAATAGCTTGAAGGAACAATTAGAAGATCATGAGAAATTAAAAGCAGAATTGGATCACACAAAAGGGGAGCTACTATTGACAACAAAAAGGTTGAAGTTCGAAAAAAGCACTGAAAAATTAGATGAGATCCTTAGTAGTCAAAGATCTCCAAATGACAAGATAGGGCTAGGATACAATGATGGTTTGAAGACAACAAAACAAGAGAAGGAAGTTGAAAATGATGAAACCAACACTCCAGAATGAGTTGAACAACAAGATAGAAAACTAGAATTCAGAAGGAATGAGACATCAAGAAGATCCTCTCCCATCAGGTATGAAAGCAATCATTATGAAGAAAACTACAAAAGAATAGATCGTGAACCTAGATGGACCACACCACAAAGAAGATCACTTATGCCCAAGTATCAAAATTTCTTTCTTGGACATTGTTATACTTGTGGAAATTTTGGACACAAGGCAATCAATTGTAGAATCAATGAATGGAATAACTATGCAAGCTACATGAATGGTAAAAATAGTATATATGAAAATGTCCGTAGACCATTCAACATAAACTATAATCCATTTGACCCATTAATGGATCAAAATATTGTATGTTACAAGTGCAATAATCTTGGTCACAAAGCACGAGATTGCAGAGAGATGAAGGAAGATAATCATATGCCAAATCTATGCATACCAACTACAACATGGAAAAGGAAAGAAATTCCACACAATGAAAATTTTTCGAATAGCATTAGTTGCTAAAGAATGCAAAGAAGAAGATGAATGTTTCATAGACAGTGGGTACTCATCTCATATGACCGGAGATCAAAGAAAATTTGTCAGCTTGAAGAAAAAGGGTGGAAATGTTGCATTTGGAGATGACTCATCTACCAAAATACTTGGAAAAAGAACTGTAAATCTTGGAAGTGAAAATGTAAAAGCCTGAAAAGTCCTATTGGTTGAATATTTGAAGCATAATCTCCTCATTGTCAGCAAAATATGTGATCAAGGATACACTCTTACGTTTGACTCCCAAAAATGTAAAATCAGAGAAAATAACTCAGGAAGATTGGTTGCAACTACAACAAGAAGACCAAAAAACATATACATCCTAGACATGAAGAAGAGAGAGAAGATAGAAGCCACACAAAAGGATTCCAAGGAAGAAAAAGTCCCAAAGACCAAAAATAAGGATGAAGTATTATTGAGTGCCACATGTTTAGGGGGAGCAGCCCCAAAGAAGAAGGTTACCTTTTGCCATTAAACTCAGAGGGAGAAGCCATACCCTTTGCCATTGATGTCAAAGGGGGAGAGAAATTGGGATCATGATGATAGGGGGAGCATAAGTGTCACCATCAATGACAAAGGGGGAGATTGTTGGAAGATTGGTTGTTGCCATTGATGTCAACCCTAGTCATGGGTTTTGGACCGCAAGATTGATGAAGGTATCTGGACATGAAGGAAAATGCACATGCAGATAAAAAACCCATGGATGGATAGTATACATCATGTTGTTTCCGATGGTATGTGGCACGTCATGTGGATCCTCATGGTTGAGGAGAGATGAATTTTTTAAGATGAAAAAATGAATTGAAGAAGGAAGTACATGTAGGCCCTGAAGATAATTAAAGAAAAGAATTACAAAATAAGAAAGTGTCAGGTCGGCCCTAATGTTAAAAGGAAGTGACATAAATGGTATAAATAAACATCATTATACATTCATTTGATACAAGTCAAATTTCAGAGGTAATAAGAATAAAAGACGGCCGAATTTCAAGGGAGGATGAAGTCTTTTGGTGATGCGTTCTAAGGTATGTTATTTTCAGGTCAGCTTGCCATTTTTGCTATAAATTTTTGTCTAGAATGATTCAGATGGTGAAATCTCTATGGTGTTGATAAGACATATCAAGGTATCTCCGGTAAAAATTTCATCTCTTGATTCGCTATAATTATGGAGATACACTCTATGGAAGATAGGGTTTGTGACCAGTCCTGAAGCTAGTCAATAAACAGGTGTTCCGGGTAAAACAATCATAACTTCTTCATACAAAATCCAAATGAAGCGGGACTACTTCCATTGGAAAGAGTATAGACTGTAGTTTCTTTTGTGTGAGTTTCAAAATCATATGTTAAATATTGAGCGCGGGGCATGTTGTACAAGTTGGGTCTTCTGAATAGACCATAATTGAATAAAGTCTACCATTCTTTCTATAACCTCTTTTTGGGGAGGATTCAAGGAGTGAAAATTGGAGGAGTGTCAGAGAATACACTTAGTAATGTTATCTACAGGATCAGAGTACTCCAAGAATTAAATAATTGCGGAAATTGAAGAAGTCTCAGGAAGCATTATCAGGTTCTATGTGATGATTAGTTGATGATGATGATTTAATGCAAATTTTTATTATCTCTCATATATTCTTGGGTGGAAGGAAGGGGCAAGGATGGAGAGTTCAACTCTCTCTTTATATTGGAGGATTGTATCTTCCTCTTGGATGTTTATCCCTCCCTCTACATTTGGAAGCTGTATCTACCTTTGGAAGTCATTACTTCCCTTGAACAAAAACTATTGATTATTTCTCATATATTGTGCATGGTTTATTGTGGTGTATTGGTGTAACTCTTATACTATTGTTCATTGCTCATTGGATATAATTGAATGGTTTAAGTATAAGTTGAAAAAGGTTTTTAAATTGTACTTGATACTAATTCACCCCCCTCTCAGTATCAATAGATGTGCCATATCTCTCATAAATAGACTCCAAACATGCATTAAATATTATGCCAATATAAAAATATATGAACCGCTACTAAAATTCAGTAGATCTGCCTCAGGTCAAATCTACAGCAAGACCTAAACTTCCAAGAGGGCATCCAATAGATTTACAAGCCAAACCCTCAACCAGATTCATAGATTCAACACTACATATATGAAAACCATACATTTTTCTTCTTGTAGTTGTGGATCTATTACATATCTATTATTGTAGCCGTGATTATGTTGCTGCAATTTTTTTGTCGCGATTCTATTTATGTGATTCTTCTGCCATGGTTCTATCAGTGTTTCATGGAAACATGCACAGGAGACCTAGCTAAAGCATACAAAAACAAATCTTATCAAGAAAAGGAAGAGAGATACAACATGAAGAATGAGAATCAATGTATATTATGATCTAATCAATGAGTGAGTGATCTTCACTCGTATAGGCAATGACATCCTATAATTAGGAATGCATGCATAGTAGTGATGGTATAAAATTAGAAAGTCTAAAATAGAACTAGACAGATAACTCCCACTGAACTAGTGTTACTCCCACTAAAATAGTATGCCGAAAATAGAAATTTCTCCAACACCCCCCCTGAACATCACTATGGAGTAAAAAATGAGTCCTGGCTACTAGGAAATGTTAGGTACTCGTGTACAATGAAACTAATGAACACTGAATAAAAATGATGAAAGAGGGAAAACCACATGGGAACAAAACCCCCCCTCAAAAGACAATGCATCAAAAGAAGAAAAGGCAGCTGCTAGGAAACTGTGTTCTTCACTTCAAGACGATCCCGCAAAGTCTGAAACTTCTGCTCACAGAAAGTCTTCATGAATATGTAGAAATATTTATGGATTTGATGAAGTCCTTTGGAAACCTGTCTATCCTTGTACCTCTTGATCCTGTGGACCCATTTTCACATGAAAATATTCCTTTCTGGTGGAAGTGGAACCAGATGCGAAGTTTTATTCTTTAGGAGTGAGTCATACTCCTTAAGCATGGCTACTTTCCATAATGGATTTCCCATATCCTCACTGTATAACTGCATATTAGAAGATTGAACCATATAGAAATGCATGAGCATTACAGGTTCTGAAGCTGAAAGTACATGAGAAGGCTCCTCATGCTGAGATCGAGTCCTCCTTGAATCCAATGGATTCCCTGCAAGGAGACCTACTGCTTGAAGTGTGAAATGTGCCTTCTTGGGCATTTATTGAAGCTTCAACGCTAGCTTCTTATCTATCTATACTACCTACTTATTTCCATGTACATAATCTAAGTGTATGGAATCATGTCTGATGTCTAAAACTGATGGAAGCACAAGAGTATATGCATGTTTCACTAGAGGTGCATGCAAAGTAATCTCCTTATGTGTAAGTAGAAAATAGGAGTCATCATTAGAAAAATTAGTGAATTTATACAACTTTGTCTTGTGATCCACCTCACCAATTGCAATGATGGAATTGCCATGCATGTCAATTACTGAAACTGAATCAAATGTAAATTCAACCTTTTTACCTTTCTGAGTGATTTGATAAATTGAGAGCAGATTCATAGAAAGCTTTGGAACATGTAAAACATTCTCAAAACTACCATTGTGGAGTTCCACTCTCCCTTCTCTTGTTATTGCTACTGGAGTATCATCCCCCATGAGAATAGGGAGTCTTGAGCATGGACTCAAAGAAGATAAAACTTCCTCTTTCACTACCATATGATGGGATGCACTAGAATATATAATCCATGAATCATATGAGGAATTAATTGCAGCCAAGTGCATGATGATTACCTTTCTTAGGAGCATGATCTTCCTATTCTACTTCTTGACTCCCTCTGGAATGAAGTTTCCAAGGTTTTTCTATTGAAGTGTTTGTGCCATAAGATCGATCTATTTCTTCATGCATGTGGATTATTCATGATTTGGTTTATTGTAGTAAGTGCACTGCTTTCCCTTCTTCTTCTTGGAATCTGAAGAGTCTTTGGAACTTGAAGAATCATTAAAGGGCTTGGAATATCCCTCCTTCTCGTTCTATTTCTCCTTCCCATTCTGTTTGGATAATCCTTTTCCATCATGCATGGTGAGTGCATGTGCTTTGGGATCCTTGATGAGGCCCATATTTATGAGTTTTGTCTGCTCTTGTGTGAGAGACTCAATGAACTGAGCCATCGTAGGCATTTTCCAATTTGTTCCAAAAAGACATCTGCCAAAATAAAAATTGGAGACATATACAATGTATTCTGGTCCTAGCTTGGTCAGGATTGTTAGAATAAGTTGTTTCTCTTGTGTGGACTTGTCAATACCACATTCACCCAAGCTCAAAATCAAATATTTAAATTTAGTAAATAAATCTTGTATATTATCAAAACTTTTAAGGTCTAAGGTATTCAACTCTACCTCAAGCATATGACCTCGCATCTCATCCTGCTTTCCAAAGAATCCTTCCAAGTTGTTCTAGATCTCGTTTGGAGTCTTTCATGAGGCAACATGAAACCATAAATCAGTGGATATTAACTCAAGAAGTTGTCATGTGGCCCCATCCTTACGATTCACCCATTTGGTCTTCTCAAGCATTGATGTAGGTTATGTTTTTGTCGTCATCGTCAAATTATACAGTCCTTTTATTTTGAGTTGGAATGAAGCCTTAGGATTCCATTCAAAATAGTTGTACGGTGTGATTATTATCACCAGACTTGATTTAATAAGTTGCATCGCCTCCATCCTGCTATTGATTCTAAAAATATCCTGAAAACCCAGATCGTGGATTCTGAGATATGACAGACGATTCTATGGCAACTATAGATATGATAAAACAACTATATATCCTAAAATATGATGTGATTTTTGGCTATTTTTGGTGAGCATGATCATCTCTATGTTATATGTCTCTGGTCCAAATTTCAGCCTGACCCAAATTGTGGATTTTGAGATATGGGTATTTTACTCGAGAAACCCAATTTTCTGGAGCACTGCTAAATCGTCGCACCCTAGATAAGGTCCAAGTGCAATGATGTTGAATCGTCGCACCCTAGTGAATGAAACAATGTGAGGATTTGAGTGTGACCATCACACCCTTCGATAGGGATAGGCAGTGACGATTCCAGTCATCGCACCTTTCGATAGGGATAGGCCGCAACGATTGCAGAAACTAGGTTTACTCAAATCCTCTTTCTCTCTTCTCTGGTTTGTCTAGGTTTTTCCAAGTAGATCGGCTCTGATACCATGTCAATGTTTCATGGAAACCTGCATAGGAGACCTAGCTAAATCATACACAAACAAAGCTTATCAAGAAAAGAAGGAGAGATACAACATGAAGAATGAGAATCAATGTATATTATGATCTAATCAATGAGTGACTGATATTCACTCATATAAGAAATGACATCCTATAATTAGGAATGCATGCATAATAGTGATGGTATAAAATTAGAAAGTCTAAAATAGAACTAGTCAGTTAACTCCCACTGAACTAGTGTGCTGAAAATAGAAATTTCTCCATCAAGTTCGGTTGCCATGATTCTACTAATGTGGTTTTGTTGTCGCGATTCTTCTTCCGCGATTTTGTTGTCGTGGTTTGTAACACCCTATTTCCCCCAATTTGTAATTAATCATAAAATATGAATTACCATGCTAAGGCATGAGGACAATGTAAATGTATTATTGATTGAGTTTCCAAATAACTGACTGTGGGGGTGAATCCCTAAAAGTACTGGCCATGATATCACTAGAAGAAGAATGTGAAAAATATACAAGAGGATTCATATATCAAATAACCCCAAATCTCCCTTGATAAGGATGACAAACCTCCTTCGAATCCCAAGGAAAGAAATCAGTTAATGAAGAAAGGACTGGTGGTTGAACAATCAATGACCCCCATGAATGGAAACATGGGTTGTTAGCCCGAAGTACTGCAGTGACTTGCAGACCTGAGCTTCCTTCTGACAGAAGAAACAGGATAGGTCGGAAAAACCTTCCAGGGTAAGGGGGATACACAAGGGAGAGGAGACACGACATGGAAGAGCGTAAGCTCGTGATGGATATGCTCCAACAGAATCACGAATGGAAGGCTGCGAGCTTGATGTGGAAGAGCATCTAAGAAACCTCATCGAGGCCATAACCGAAAGAAAAAGCTCTGAGTTGCAGAGAACAGGACCTGAGTAGAAGCTGGGACAGAGACATAACTCCTGAGAACTGTGAGAACTCCCTGGTGATATCATGGCTTGGCACAGGGGTGGCCAGAGTGCTAAGAATGAATGCCTCTGATCCTATGGTCGGGTGGAAGAACGAACACCCACTGTTAGTTGGTTGGCGACAACCTGTAATAGATAAGCGATTTCCTACCATGTGTAATTTAGTCGTAACTATGTATGAATTGGTTATACTGTGTATGTTTCAGGAATTGTACATATTTATTAATGGATATACTGTATCCCCCTTATTTCTGCTTGATTTTATAACTAGGCCAATAAGAAATTATATGGTTAGGAGATGATTTTATACTCGTAAATGCTTGTGTCCTGTGGAGGCATAAGCCAGAGTCATGAACTATGTGTTCATCAACCCTGGACATAGTTTCATGTACACATGCCAACCCTCCTAATTGTTTAGAGTCCTTGGAGGATGAAGTTTGTTAAGCTCAGGAGAGGTAGTTCAAATTAGCACAGGCTCTCTGTGAGGCAAACCAAACCTATAACTCCCTAAGTCCTAGACAAGCTCAGGAAGGATCACACCATTGTGTGAAAGAACCCTGGATGGAGTGCAGAGGTCGAGAAACCCTTTGGAGGTTCCAGAGCGTATGAAATCTTAGGAGTGACAAGATATTTGGAGTCACTGCATCATGAACTCCTGATTCATGAAACTCCGAAAAGATCTGGACCGTTGGATCCAAATCATTGAGGATCGTTGGATCTCATACAAGAACTCATGTATCAAAGTTCAGGGAATGGAGTGACCAGTGGTTTGGGTCACAGCATTTCGAAATGCTGGTTACCAAAATCCCGATACGGCCAGGACCGTCGAATCAGGGGGAGATTCGTAGTTTTCGATCTCATCGAAGGTAAGATTTCAGGTTTCGGGGTTTGAAGAGTCGAAAGACTTGACTCTCTTGCATCGCTGAGTCGCAAAATGCGAAAGGAGCCTCTTGGCTTGGCCTGTGGTCATAACCAATGATCACATGGAGGTGGATAAGGGAAGAGATAGCCTGCGCTAGGCCCCTATAGGAATTCGGGGATTCTATTGCTTGAGGAAGAGCAAAAATTTTATTTTTTCCATAGTGGGTATGTGACAAATTGGTATCAGAGCATGGTTACAACACTTGGCCTGCCTGGGCTCATGTACGAGTCGCGTAAGGAGATAATTTTATCTGCATTTTCTCTTTAAGGAGAAGGACTGCAGAATGAAACTGTAATTTGGGAATTTCTATTGAATTCCAACAAAGGAATTATATTATTCCTTTGTCAAAATGATAACTACTCTTATAGTAGTAGGGATGCATTAATCAATATTACTGATAAGACCTGAGTGTGAATAACAGAGGTGGAATAAATTGTGCTATGAAGTTTCACAAGCCAAAAAAGGGACATGAATTGAGTTGTTCTGTTATAGTGTGATGATGGCTACCTACTATAGCAGGTAGAGTCTCTTGCAATTGAGATGGTTGGTTAGGTAAGAATTAAGATCCTCATGAAGAACTCCTTCATGATTTAGGAAATCTGGTAAGGACTGGTAGGATCCTTAGAAAGTTATAATTACTGCATTATTAAAAGACTAAACCCTGAGCATATAAATCCGCACTATTGAGAGGACTGATGAAAATATGTAGGGTCAAATTATTTGACCTATAATGGTTAGAATCGACAACAAGGATAATCTGTTTAAACAAGATTAAGAGGATTCCTTTGGGACTGTTGCTAATTCCCAAGAGTGATCCTTGTTGGTTGTTCCCATAAAGAGAGGGTAGCATCCGTATGAGTTATGACTATGAGATTAGTCCTGTAAGTAACTTAAAAGCTCAGAAGAGATAATGGGGAACTTTTGTATGTCAAACGTGCGTATAGAATAAAGCTTGTTTTAAAGTTTGAAAACTCCAGAGGTTGAACACAAAGTATACTAGGAGGAGTAGTGGTTTTAACTCTCGAGAGGAAACACTTAGAAAAAGTTTCTAAGTTTCGAAGAGTTGAAGCGTTCAAAGGTGAAGCACAGAAAACTGAAGTTCGAAGAAAGAACAAGTACGAAGGATTGAGCAAGAGAAATCCTTCAGAAAAGAATTTTGAAGATTGGATAAGATCGAGAGTTGAGATCCATTCAAAAAGAGTTGAAATGTTTCAAGTTGTTCGATCTCGGAGAAGTAGCGCACTGGTTAGTTGCGAGGAGATACCAGAATTTCGCAAAACCCAAGAACTTAGAAGAAGCAACGAGAAATTCGTGAAAAGATCATAGAGGTTGATCAAGGAGCGATCTCAACTATTGATCATCCAGATAGAATTTCACAATTTTGGGGATCAGGAGAATGGAGGTGAAAGGTCTTTTGACTTTGCGATGCAAGAAATCATGAAATCCTGATACGCAAAACCCCGACGATATCTGAGCTGTCAAATTGTGGAATAATCAGGACCGTCAAATTGAGAACTCCGAAATTTCACAATTTCGGGGATTGAAGGATTCAAGGTGCTTCATAACAGAAGTCCCGAAGTCGCAAAATGTGAAATCGTGACATAATCACAATCGTTGGTTGAAGAGTTGTTGGTGATCACTGATCTGATCTGAAATTTCAGCATTTCGGGTATCGAGAGTTTGAAGGACGGAGAGTCGATTGACTCATATCACTGATACGTGAAATCAAAACGCACCTTTTTGGGTTAGTGTGTGGTCACAAGGCCTTGTCACATGGAAGATACTTGTGTTTAAGCGCTTGTACACATGGGCTGAAATTTGTGAAGACCCATGGATTGTTTCTTATAGTTTCCAGTAGGGAATCAAACACTGTTTCAGTTCAGTCTTAAGAAGATCCTAAAACCGAGAGGTCACGCAACCCTTGGAGAGAAAGTGGGGGGGGGTCTGCACCATATAACTATGATAGATACATATAGGCTTAGGATTATGAAAATGGTTAAGTACGCCATAGATGTAAGTTAACAAAGACACATGTTTATATTCCTTAAGGGGAATATTTAGTAAAAAGCTAAAGCTAACTCAAGGTTGAGGCCATCACAAATAGTAGTGGATATGCAACAAGGGAGTTGCATGCCGAAGGAGTTCCCAGTGGAGGAACTATGTAAGGACTTTGTCCGAAGAACAGAGTCACAAACCTAATAATTGTTGAAGGTTGGACAATATGCTGCAAGGCCTGTCCATATATAAGAATCCTGGATTACATTTTGAAAGAATCATGTAATTAATAGAAGACTAACAACTGAATATTGACCATTCTGATAACCTAATGGAAGTGTGTAGGATGCACATGTTCATGATTCATTATGAGCAAAGAGTTTCTTGTAGTAAACATCCTAAACTTTGGGACAAATAGTTGTAGTACATACAACATTCTTACAACCATGTAGTTCATTCTTCCACGAAGAAATCTCCTTTTGAAACTTGTTTTGGTTATCTGCCAAAAACACCTATGGACTTCTCTTTTGGAAAATATGCAGTGGATGGAAATCATGATGCAGATAAAGCTTTAAAATTCATTCAGAGAATCCAAGCAGTGCAGCAGGCAGTTCAAGAATAGTTGGAGAAGAGCCAGGCAAAGTACAAAGCCAGGCATGACAAGCATCGAGTTGATCATCAATTTCAGGTTGGAGACCGAGTTTAGTTACATATCACCAAAGAACGAATGAAAGGTGAAGGTAAAAAGATTAAGCCTATCAGGTATGGTCCTTTTGAGATTTTGGAAAAGATCGGTACTAATGCTTTTCGCTTGAATTTATCTCCATACATGCAAATTTATTCAGCTGTCAATGTTGAGAATCTTAAACTGTATGAGCCTCCTATGATCATGGATGAGGAAACTAACATACAGATTCCTTCAGTTGATGATATGGCACCTGAATATATGAAAGAGTTGCAGGATTATGTTATTCTTGACAGAAATGTAAGGACTTCACGAAGGGGGAATGTTGAGTACCTTCGAGTGGGGCTTAAAGGCATGCATCCTAGCAAAGCAAGATGGATGGAGATTGGAAAAGTGAGGGAGATGTACCCTCACTTACTTGCT
>WSFP011500300.1:0-13923 GCA_009831015.1 Picea engelmannii | reverse complement strand
GCATGAATAAGAGGATTCAGTTGTTTCTCAAGTCAGTCAAGAAGTTCTGCGGGGTGCAGTCGGGTTGAGTCCGGGATGGTGCTGTCGCAGGGTTGCTTGAAGAGAAAGTGATCGGTTATGATGACCATAGCAGGAAGGAATATTACAAGGGAATAAGACCTCAGAGAACTCCTTAGAGTGCGAGCGAGACTGAGGCGAAATACTTTGGAAAGAGAAGGGGAGAGACTGGCCCATTTAGCCGGAAGTCGTGAGGACGGATTGTTTAAGTCCGACAACTTTTTTTTCTTTATCAGGGACTCATAGGTCATTGACGGAGCACGCGACTTCGGGCCTCGCGACCTCGGGACACTGGGTCTCAGGAGGAGGAAAGACTAACGGCCGAGGCGCGAAGTAACGAGAAGGCGAGATCGCGGGATCGACATTTCGGGACTTCGGAGTCCGAGTGCGAGAGGGCAAATTCTCCGAGAGGCGAGAAGCGAAGGAAGAGTCAACGTTGACTTTCCTCGGTCTCGGGAATCCGGGAAAGAGACATTCGACGTCGGGACTCGCGAGAGGTGAGACTCCGATTCTTTTCCCCAGGCAAGTTATAAAGGGGAAGCGTGTGTGACAGAGACTGTGGGTTGCGAACCCCCGATAAGGGAGAGAAGAGTGTCAACTCTTCGGGCCGCGGGTTTGTGAAGGTCCTGGTGGGGCGACCGTGCTCGCGAGGGGCAGGGTGCCGCCAAGGAGTGATTCCTTGACTCTCAGGAACTTTGGGAACCTGGGGCATAACAACGATTGAATATGAACTCGAGTTAGAAGAACTGCAAGGAGGGCAAAAGTTTCCTTTTGAGGCATAGGATTTGTTCCTAGTATTGATGACCATGACATCTTCTGGCTCATCGAAATCTAGGACAGAGATAGTGGCTTCTGTTTGTTTACCAAAGATCTTGTTTGTGGCACTCTTCCTTACCTCACATGTGGTTTCTTCATGGTGTTCCTCACAGAAGTTACACCAACTCCAAGGCAAGATATCCTTTGGATTGAAATTATTTTCAACCAGGATTATAAAAGGAGGGGAAGAAGAGGATGAAGCTCCAGGGGTGAGTGGTTTGACAGTACCTTTCCACTCAAAAGATATCATACGGTTATTCATGTCTTGTACCAGTTATAAGAGAGTGGAAATATATGTTTGTCTAATTGATTCTCCTTGGGGTAGTCTGGTTCATTCAATATGTTCCTCATACTCTGAGAAAGTGTGCAGAGAAGAAATGAGATTATCAATGGCCTTTTCTTCAATCCTGTGATGGTAAGAAGAAGGCAATGCATTGTAGTAATGCATGAAGGTGGCTTGGTTCTAGGGGTGGATAAGTTCGGGGATTTGATTATACAACTTGTTGAAACGCAAGTTGAAAGACCTGATGGTCTCACCATCTTTGTAACTGACGTTATTATACTCCCTTAACTTCTCAACATGGTTTTTTGATTTCCCATAAGTGGATCGAAACCAATAAATCAGCTCCTCCCAACTAGACAAGATCTTAGGAGGAATGTCAAAGAAATCAGTCACAGCCTTTCCTTCCAAGGAATTGACAAACAGGCGCATGAAAGTGTCATTGTCATTAGCCCCTATATTATGAAAAACATTTGAAAATGCCACTAGGTGTTCATTAGTACTGACAGTGTTATTTCCTGAAAACTTAGGCAAATTTTCTTTAAAATTCGGAAGTAGGCAAGTAGCAGGTGCTAGGTTAAGAGGAGAAGACACATGCCATGGTGTGCTTATGGAATATTCTTCGAATTGAAAAAGGACATACTTTTTAATGACTTTGGTGGGTTTTGTAGTAGATTGGACCGAGATATGGTGGCTATACAAGCTAACAATCACCGATGATGATGACCATTGGGAATATGGAGCACTTCCAGTGCCACTAGAGCCACCACTAGATGCCATTTTGTGGATGATAGGTGAGGGAAAGAAAGATGAGCTGGATGAATCAGACAAATTTCTCCTTAGAGCACTTTGTTGGGAAAATAACACAATGTTTCTCCTTCCTATTTGAACAATAGGATTGATTTCAGGTGACAAGCCTCTTCTTCTTCTAGAAGCACGAGAATCTAAGGACATGAAAGAAAGGCCAAAACTAAAGAACGAAAGGTTATTGTTCTTGAACACTAATATCTCTTTCAATTGCTTCCCAAGAAAGGTTAAGCTCAACACGGGTCCTAGCAGTGTCTAAAATAGTATGAAACATGTTCAAAGCAATGTTGGTTTGGTCTTGGAGACTGGGCTCAAGATTGGGTTGTCTTGCAATAGGAACAATCATGAATATAAAAACATTCAAAGAATCAAAACACAAAATAAATATGTATCGATGAAAAATCGAGTATAGAATTTAACCAGACAGATATCGAAGATATCCCAAGTACGGTTGCCAAATAAATGTTGACGACAAGATATGGATTGATCTTACTCAAGCATTTTAAGAATTTACTTGGCTAAATTAAAGTAGATGGGAATATCACCCTATGTTTATAGCTAACAAAAATAGATATCCTAACTCCCAAGTATTAATTACAAGTGCTTAGGCTAGTCTTTTATCAACAAAAAGATTGTTGGAAATTCACTTTTTATGTATTTTTCTAAAAATATCAGTTGCTGAAATAAATGTAAGAACATAAGTAAAGACACCAAGATTGTAATCAATATAGATGACACATAAAATAAATCCCTTATTTCATTCCAATTCACCAAAGAGTCATTTTCTTTACAAAACTTCACACATAATTCTTGGACCAAAGTTAAACTTAGAAATCCCCGATGGAACATACAAAAGGACCTCTGACAAAAAACCAAAATTGAACTCTAAAAGCTAGATCATCCTTCCATAGATTGTTTCCCACTCGACTCTTCACAATAGCCTTTATCAGTCATGAAATTTAATTCATAAACAAACAAGTCTATCAAATATAGATCAACACCTCTGAAGAACAAGTGTCTGAATGATTTGATTCAGCCCTAAATGTTGTTATCTATAATAAGACCCTGCTATCACAAAAGATAATTAGGCTATGATGAATATATGAATGAATGAAAACTGAACTATCTCAACATAACTCAAAGAGAAAACCTTAGCATGCTTTTTGCTTCTATCCTTCTCTTGTTCCTCCCCTTAGTTCAACTTTTAACAATTTAGAATTGGCTAGAGTAGTTGAACTAACTTATTAGTTAAGCTAACATAAGACGTTAACTAACTTTAGTTAAGGAAGGGGGGAAACGTAATAATCATAATAGGGTCATAATTAAATAATAACTAATAGGTGGGACCCCCTTGTGACTCCCCTAGTTACAACAATCATTACATCATAACATAATACATTTGTTAAGCGAAAACACCCCTTGTGTCTCCCTTCAAAACATATTTTCCTTTGACAATTTTAGCTCGTAAAAATTGAAAATAATTCAGACTAATACTCATATATCCAAAATAAGACTTGTTGTCCAAAATAAAACATGTTGTCCAAAATCCATGGAGTCCACTATCATAAAACAATAAATGTCATAAAAATTAAAATCCATATTTTCCAGTCTATGAAGCAACCCTTCCTTGGTTGTTGTTGTCACCTCCTGATTTCCCTAAAATTTCCTTAAGCTGGGCAGAGCCTTTAGGATTTATCTCACTAATCACATGGGAACAATCATCCCTTAGAGGCATTCATGAAGACATGGATTTGTTAGAGTCATTGGAGGGTGAGGAAAGGGTAGCAACAATGTTTCCTTTATCAGATGCATGGTGGGCTTTAGTCTTCAATCTCTTGCTGGCATGGGAGGATTTCACTGGCGAGTGGTTAGGGGCAGCTTGGGAAATAGGGTTCAAAGGTGGGGGAGGAGACAAGTTTAAGTTTGGCCATCCATGATATTGGGAGACTGTCGGGTGAAAAATCTCCTACCACCCATCATTTTCTGGGACCTCAGGCTGTAAAGATACATGAGGAGGCACAGGTATATCGGGGGTTTGAGGGGATTGGAAGGGAGGCCTTTCAGGCATCGGTTGGACTATTCCCTGTCCAATCTAATTAAAGAACCCAACATGGAAAAATTGGCCAAGATCTTCATAATCAACATCAAAATGTATTGAGAACCTAAGCCTCCTTGGGCCTTGGTTCTAGTTACCTCTACCTCTGTTTCCTCGGCCATGGCTTCCTCGACTGAAAAAAACTCATCCTGCATATGTTAAAAATTAGCAAATAGTCTTTTAAATAACCATGCATGACAACTCCTTAAAAACAAGAAATAGATTTGGCTCAGAATGTATCAGGCTCATGCAATCCAATCCATACAAATTGTTCTAATGTTAATTAATGAGCACGGGGGTGGAAAACATGTTCAGGGATACATAGGGGGTTTGCAATTTGCGAAAAAATGATATAATGAAAGGGAAGAGATATGGTCACTACTCAATGATAACAACAATCAACTGTAATAAAACCAATAAACCTCACTGCAATCCACACATAATTCTTCCATTTCTATCCAATATAACACATAAGTTTTCTTAGCTGTGATCAATATCAGAACATGGGGTGAAAAATGAATATGGGATATTTGAGGGGGTTGTAATTAGCAGAAATGAGATAATTAGAGGGGAAAAAAATGTTTACTGTTCATGAGATTAATCAAGCAATCCATAAAATCAACCAACAATCAGGTCACTGAGTAGTAATTCCTGTGTATTTAACTAGTTCACTGTCCAATAATAAAATATCCAATACAACGCCATTACGAAACACAAGTACGTCACAAAATTTGTAATAGGTTCGGTTCCTTTTATTCATACATTCTACATGTTATAATAGCCAACAACAACACTCAATCTGTAATCATTAATATCCATCATTTCCATACATTTCCCCAATCCATGTCTGTATTTGAAAGTAGTGTTTCCAATAAATAATAATGAAGACTCTACTTTTGTTAATAGAGCCAATCAAGATCTTGTAATGATATCCATTACCATACATATATATACAGTAGAAAAATCAAAATGATCAAGACCTCACATATCATGCCTGAAAGGCAATTGACTATAACCAACAGTCACTATTTAGACACAGGCTATGCAGAAGCCATTTTCTGAAACCCTGTAACCATGTCACGGTGTAACAAATATCTCAGTGCGATTTAAAAATGAGCCAAACATCCCACACAACTGTCATCAATAGTGATCAATTGAAAAAAGACAAACACACTTAGAATTCGGGGGTATCATTGGGCATACAAAGCAAGCCATCCATATTATATGTGGTGCACAACTGAGAGGATTCCACGGTGTCATAATTCCCATAACCACACAACACTATATAACCACGATATAACTCAAAAACAAACTTTAGTTTGGGCCATTTATTAAGTCGCATGTGAGTGACCAGGCTGCACACATTCAAGTGTATTCTACCAATGACAAGAGATCCAGTAAAAATATCCAATCCAAACTTCTAATTCTTAGAACATCACCTACAGGACACGACATGCGTGGACCACACCAACTCCTGTGACTAATGCCAACCACTCTCTGAACATCATAAGCACCATTCAAATGGTTGTATAATAACCAACAATTCAACACTGTGGTAAGGGAGATAATAGGCCAAGAAGCATGATCATGGCGTATACCCACAAACCAAAATGAAAATGATAGAGGCCCTTTCATAAAAAAAAAATTATTCTTTGACAACAAGATGGTGACTGTGACCCTTAGAAGTGAAATTGGCAAAGTGGGTCTCATGCCATTACCATAAAGGTAGTGGTCAACGCCATACTAACATGACTGCTATACGAATCACAGGTGAGCCTGTATTCGAAGTAAAACGCCACAATAAAATTAACATGCCCGACATACTCCTTATGTAGCTCTGGTTTGGAGGGTTTATTGGTTTTCACAGTAGCCATCATAGGAAGGATAGGGCACCTAATATGTTGGAAAATTTTGGGTAAAGGAACGCACCCAAGGAGGACCAGGATGCTTATGGATGGGAGGCATCTCCTTGACAAAGTTGGACAGGGTTCTAGTTAACCCAGGAACTGTGAAAACAATCACCCAGCCAATATTTTAAAAGAAACCCTTTAACAAACGGTTGTAAAGAAACTATTGCCCAGGAGGACCATGAACTAATAAAAATTATATGCAGAACCATCGATTTCCATTCAAGACCGAAACCACACATTTGCAACACTTAGGACAACACAAACCCAAACAACTGAGCCAAAAACAATTCATAACCAGAGTGAAGTCAAGAATGGCCAAAAGAGACATACCTGTCAATCGAAAACCTTAAGACGAGGAGCGGTCGAGGGGTTTCACTCTGCTGAAAATTCGGAGCATGAACAGAACAACCAAATCAAACAATATTTTGATGAGGGTGGAGGCCAACATGAAGGGTAAAGGTGACGTGCAATAAATGCACGTCGCCTCCACCCACATCACATTTACTTGATAGTACATGCCAACGAGCCCCCCATTAACACCATTAATCAACCCATGCATAGATAGTATCAATACATTTAAACCATAGCATAATCCAAGTTCACATAATAATTCAACCAATTGCAATCACCTTGCCAAATGTGCCACCTAAGTTTTCATTTCTGATATAAATCAAATAAATTGCTTGACCACTATACAGTCTAAATGATCATGTATAGAATCATCACCAAATAGCGTGATCAACATCAACCCGAAACATAATATAATCACCATAAAAATGCAAGCTATTACTTCCATGAGCCACCAACGTTATAACATATGTATATTAGTTATCGATCCCTTTAATCAATGCATAACCAATGCATTATCACCTTGACAAATGCGCCACCAAAATTTCCTCCATATGCATATAAAATGTAACTTAACAATATTTCATAGCCATTTCTTTGTTAGCTAGGAATTAACCAATATCAACAAGTATTTTCATGCATATAGTATCGTAGAGCTAGGTCTCTTTTTTTTGCACTAGATATAATATTTTACTTTTCCTCAAAATACTTTTCTGTAATTTTCACTAACATTTCTGTTGTACAGGTGAGAAGAACAAATACCATAAATGAAGAGCAGGCTATAGAATCATGAAGGAAAAATATCTCAAAACTTAACTCATATCAACGACAACCATATTCTCATCAACCATGTAACTTTGTAGTACATCATCGTAAAAATGAACATACCTGATCTTCAAAAGTTCAAGGGAGTCCCACCTACTAGCATTATTTAGTTTTATATAATAATAGGCTTAGAAACACTTTGCGAGAGAAATTACGTTGACGTTTTCAATCATCAACACGACACACCACTGCCCAATGGGCCATTCTACTGCCACTTTCTCTTAGAGAATGAGGAGATCAAGCGGTAAATACAAGAAATGCTCCACAAGGGGCACATCCATCCCAACGTATCACCTTGCAGGATCCCAATCGTGTTGGTACAGAAGAAAGATGGAACCTGGTGACTCTACATTGATTATCGTGCCCTGAATAAAATCAAAGTCATAAACCGATATTTGATTCCCTGAATTAACAACCTCCTTGATCGTCCCATGGGGGCCAAATAATTTAGTAAGATTGATATGAAATCTATCTACCACCAGGTCTTGATAGAATAGACATATGTATGGAAGACCGCGTTCAAGTCAAAGGAAGGTGTTTTCAAATGGTTGGGCATTCCCTTTGGCTTGACAAATTCTCCAACCACTTTCATGAGGATGATGGATGATATCCTATGACCATTCACCAATATGTTTGTAGTGGTGTATATGGATGACATTCTGATTTACCACAAGACTTGGGAAGAACACTTGCAACATATTCAACAGGTTCTACACACCCTACATCAACACAAGATATACACCAACTTGGAAAAATGATCCTTCAGCATGTACATGGTCCATTACCTGGGCTACATCGTTGATCAACATGGGGTACATGTGGATCCAACCAATATCCAAGTCATCTGTGACTCTCCAGCCCCAACCACACTCACTGAGCTTCAAATCTTCTTGGGCACTGCTAATTTCTACTGCAGGTTCGTGTTGGGATTCTCCCATATTGCATGGGACCTCAACCAAGTAACTAGGGGTGGTGGTAAGGCGAAATTAGTGTGGATCCGGTCCCAACAATAATCATTTGATGATTTGAAGAAACACTTTTTCTCATCCCCAGTACTTTCACTACCAGACCTGAAAAAACCCTTTGAGATCAAGACAAATGCTTCAAACTATGTTGTGGGCATCGTTCTCACTCAACATGGCCACCCCATGGCCTATAATAGTGAGACACTATCAGATTTTGTCCGTAAGTACCCTACTTACAACAAATAAATGTACTCCATTACACAAGCATGCCACCAACATTACATTCTTGAGAAAGAGACAGTCATCCAAACTGATCATAAGCCACTACAGTTCATGCAAACGCAAGGAAAATTGCAGAATGACAACCTCTACATAGTTGTAGAAATTCCACCTCAACATCAAGTATAAGATAGGAAGCACCAACCGCATCCCTGATTTCCTCAGTAGACTGCCAGTCACGACACTCACCATGGTGCTAGATTCATGTGTCCATGAGAACTCTAGATGGCCCCAACTCTATGAGACAGACCCAGACTTTTCTACCACCTACCAAATGTTCGGCGCAAACGTAGTTGTTGCTAATTTATATATTTAGGATGGAATTTTGTCCCATCTAGGCCATATCTACATTCCATCAAGAGAGAGAGTGAAGTTGATCTCGAAATCCCACTACAGTCGGGTGACAGGACACTCCAGCATCGAAAAGACAGTGGCAATGATGCAGAAACATTTCTACTGGCCAAAACTTTGACATGAGGTCATCAAGTATATCAGGTCCTGCACTGCCTGCGTTATTGTGTAACCAACCACTAAGAAACAGGGACTGTAAATCCCTCTACCTACTCCTGATAGGCCATGGGAATCCATATCCATGGACAACATGTCGGGCCTCCCGTCCACCAAGTGGGTAAATGACTGTGTTTTTGCGGTTGTTGATCACTTTTCTAAGATGGTGATTATGGAAAGCTACAACAAGAGCATCACAATAGAGTCCACTGCCAAGATCTTCTTTGAATGAGTCTAGGTACATTTTGGAATCCCACAAACCATTGTCTTAGATCGGGACATTCAATTTCTCAGCACATTATGGTCAAGCCTTTGGTCACTACTAGACACTAAGCTAAAAAAAATCCACGGCCTTCCACCCCAAGACAGATGGCCAAACCCAGGTCATAAATCGAATGATAGTGCATATCCTGCACATGTATAATTCTAAGAACCCTCACACATGGGATGCGAGTCTTCTCTATGTCCAACATAGCTACAACCGAGAAATACATAGATCAACTGGCCACAACCCCTTTTAGGTGGGGTTGGGATTCCAGCCATTGGGTCCCATAGACGTTTCACTACCCCTTGCGGCCACCTCGACCGAATCATCTCCTTCTCCAACTGAAGCTGACAAAGCCACCTGGTTCATTGAGCGGATCCATCACATTTTCCAACAGATTCAAGATATCCTACATAAGTCCAATGGCTAGTACAAGCAACACCATGATCAACACTGGGTGCCACATAAGTTTCAGGTGGGAGACAAAGTTTGGTTACATTTGCAGAAAGAACGCCTTACCATACCCCATCAGAAAATTCTCCCACTCCATTATGAGTCATACACCATCACCAAGGCTATGGGTGATAATGATTTTGAGCTCAACATTCCTCCTTTCCTTGGCCTGCACCCACTGTTCAACGTGGATCTCCTTCGACCTTATTTCCCACTACTATTGGACACCTCAGATATAGCTGAACAACTGACACCAACATAGATCAACCTTGAATACATAAAAATTGCATCCAGTGATGTGATTGTGGACAAACAGGTCAAGGGAACTCGCCAACAAAGGATCCAACTTTATCGAGTTGTCAAAGTAGGGAAAGTCATGCACCAAGGCAAGTGGCTCACCCAGGGCCAAATTCAACAAAAAAATCCTCATCTAATGGGGGCACTCAACGCAATGGAGACCCTTTCTTCCTAAGGAGGGAGAATTGATTCATATGGATGTCTATGGCCTCCCACCTATTCCAATTGGTTCATTTTGGCAGCTTTCCAGTTCGATAGTTTTTTCCTAGTTTTCGGGTCCCTAACTTCCGAGGCCGTTTTGAGGCCCTAAACAATGTTTTTAGGGATCGCCAAAACTAATATGTATAAGGATATCCATAGGAATCGTGTGTATTCCTAAGATAGAACTTTACAAGGGGATATTGTGTGCCTAAAATGGAGACCATATGCAAAGGTTATGACCCCAGGAAGTTGATGTACTAACTTACCCAAATAGAGCCCACACAACTTTTGACGCTTCATCTCCTAAGGTTAGGTTTTTGGATGTCTAGGTTTTTTGACATTCCCGTTTATTGTAAAAAGGCCTTGAGAGACTCATTGTAATCATATTTTGGTGAATGAACGCAACCTTCACATCTCTTCTCAGAGATAAGCCACCACCATTCTAGCCAGCTTATTTTCCGCTGCATTTTATAGTTTCAACTTATTTCCTTATTGAATATAAACCAGTTTTACTGTATATCTGTTATTATGTGTTAATCATATTTTGATAATAATCTATATTTGTTTTGTTCTGCTCATAAAATTTAGATTATTTCGTGCCAGAGACGATTTTATACCCAATCAGCGTGAAACTTTAGATTGTATTTTCCCTGCTTCTCCAATATTTAGATCAGATGATGAGGCTATTTTTAATTCATGAGAAAAACATCTTTCATATTTATTTCAATCAGTTTTTCATTTTTACTTAAGAAATAAAAAATAAAAGAGACTCATACCTTTTTTATTTTGAAGTTTTGAACAAGGGATGTTATTCGTTTGTCACTTGATTCTAGAGAGTCTGAGAAAGGGAAAAGATAAGTGCAGAGTTTTATAATGTATCATCTCCTGTTTTTGAAGAGAAATTTTTTCTCCATCAGATCCTCAAAATGTTGTTGAGGAACCACGATAATTGGCTCTACAAGAAAAGTGGAACTTCGAAAGTTAGATGATTCTGTGAAAGTAAAAAGAAGAATACATGATGAGAATGTATTTCATTTCAATAGTCATTAGTAATCATCCATATACTCCTTATTTTTGTTTTATTCACTACTGAATGAATTTTATTTTGCAAAGTTAAAGGGATATATATATATATATATATATATATATATATTCTTAAAATAAATTCGAAAACGTTATTTTCTTAAGAATATTTATACAAATAAATAAATAAAATACTCAAATAATTCAAAAAAGAAAATAAATATTTTTTTTTTGCCAATTTCAATCCAATCCAATCCAGTATATACAATGGAAACTATAAAGTAAAATACTTCATGAAATGTTTTAAAAACCTCCCATTGATAGGGGCCTCAAGAATTTCTCCATTTATATTTTCAAGAGAGAATGAATTTCTCCCTTTAGCTTCAACAATTTTCAAAGGTCTGAACTAGAGATGATCAAATTTTCCATGTTTCCCACCTTTTTTTTTGGATTCCCACTTCAATACTAAATCTCTAGAAATAAATTCTCTGTCTTTGGATTTCTTATCAAAGATAGCTTTCATATTATCTTGGTATTTATGGAGCTTATCATCCACTTCTCTTCTATTTTGTTGGACTTCAATTAATATATTTATTCTTCTTGTTAGATCATTTAGTTCTTCATTCACATCCTTGGAAAAGAGTTTCATCATAGGAAGAGAGAGAATAATAGGAATACTAACATCGGTACCATAAAATAATTAGAAAGGAGACATAACTATATATTTCTTTGTGTCGATTCTGTTTTCATATAAAGCATATTTTAAATGTATTTGCCAATATATCTTATTTTCTGTCAAAACTTTCTTAATTATCGTCATCAAACTCTTATTAGACGATTCTTCCAACCCATTTCCCTGAGGATAATAAGTTGTAGAATGACCTAAAATGATATTATATTTTTGACAAAAATTTATCATTCCCATATATTTGAAATCTTATGCATTATCTGTGACTATTTTCCTCGAACAACCAAATCTTGCAAGGATTTTCTCTTCTAGAAAATTTATCACTACTGAATCTGTATCATTTTGAGTTGGAATAGATTCAACCCATTTGGTAAAATAGTCAGTTGCAGTTAAAATCCATCTATGTTTGGCACTTGATTATGGATGAATCTCTTTGATGAAATCTAGGCCCCATTGTTGGAAAGGAGCTTCAACTTTGACAGGAACTAAAGGTAGGGAATGGAGATTTTTCTTTCCAACAAATAGTTGAAATGAATTGCAAGCTCTGACCCTTGCATTTACATCAATGAATAATTTATGCCAATAATATTCTTCCCTTAAAATTTTGTAAGCGGTTTCTCTCGATGCATTATGTCCTCCACACAGTCCTCTATGAAACTCATCAATGACACCTTCAGTTTCAGATTATGTAAGGCATCATACCAAGAAACCCAAATGATCCTTCCAATACAACTTAACATTGATAATGAAATATTTAATTTCCTGTAATTTCAAGGTTCTTGCCTTGGAAGGAGTCATATCAGTAGGAGATTGCAAAGTAAGAAGATATGAAATGATAGTACAGTACCAAGATGAAGAAGAAAATTTATCATCAATCTGAATTGTTGGTGCTTGATCATCAATTTCCTCAATGTATGGGAGATAATTGTGAGACTCAAAATGATTTATTCCTAGATCTTTGGAATTTGATTCAGCCAATAATTTTTCCAGGCCTTGACCTTTTTCTAGTTTGGTTGGTTTAACCTATAAATTGTATTCTTGAATTTTAGCCAACCATTTTCCTCGTCTTCTATCTCTATCTGATTGAATCATGATATCTTTGATTGTGCTCGTCGGTACATATGAAATTAATTTTTAATGTAAAACATATGTCCAGAAATATTTGCGTGCCTTTACCATTGCATAAGCCTACTTTTCTAGAATGTCATATTTTAACTATGCATCCCTGAAGATTTTTCTAAACTTGTTGGAAGGAAGCTTTATCTTCCATGGTCCATTTCACCTCATTATCCTTTAGCATATTTGTAATCAATTTGATAATTTCAGCAAAATTGGGAATAAATCTTCTCAAGAAGTCAATTCCTCCTAAAAATGATTGAATCTCTTTTTTATTTATAGGAATATTGATTTGATCAATGATTTCAACTCTTTTTGGATCAACTTTGATTCCATCTTTCAATACGATATGCCCTAAGAGCTTACCTTCTTGCATGGAAAAGTGAGATTTCTTAGGGTTTAAAGACAAACCAAATTTTTTGCACTTGTCAAATTTTTGCCTGAGATGTACCGAGTGTTCTATATTAGAATTAGAAAATATTGTTAGATCATCAAGATAAATAACAACAAATTTATCCTTTTCACCAACAAACGCTATATCCATTACTCTTTGAAAAGTGTCACCCGCATTCATCAATCTAAAAGGAATTTTCTCATACATAAAGGTTCCCCATGGAGTAGTGAAAGCCATTTTTTCTCTATCGTTTTCATGGAAAACTATCTGATTATATCCTGAAAATCCATCAATCATAGAAATCCTATTTCCCCCTATTAGAAAAACAGGACCATGGAGCAATAAAATAAAACAAATGTGGAAACAAAACACAGAAGATACACAATACAATAGAGACACAAATTTACGTGGTTCACCCAGTGTGGGCTACGTCCACCAGAGAAATTTCTAGGTCATTCCTTTATTATTATCCAACAAATGAAGGGATACAACCTATAACAAACCCATTGTAACTTCCTCTTCTTTCTCTCAGAGTATCCTATCTTAGAACACAATATTCACTATCATGCATAGCTGCAATACATTTCCCTCATAGCA
>WSFP011500299.1:0-13923 GCA_009831015.1 Picea engelmannii | reverse complement strand
ATGGAGTTATACTCCAGTCTGAAGAATACTACAGTGATGAAATCCCCAAATGTTTAACCAGAAAGAGATGTGTATTTACTTGGCAACCCGAACACCATTGTGCAGCAATAGATTTGGTTTGTTTTTAATTCGTTTATGTTTCTGTCCCCCAAGGGTTAGGTATTCAAGGGTTCAACAGACAAGGGTTTTCCCTGTGCTATAGCTCTCTGATATACATGCGGGGTCCAACAGTAGTACTCAGCCCAATATCTCAGGGCACTAACTAAGGAGGATAGACCGTACCCTTAGCCGTACTACCCAACTACCCAGGTACTAGAGAGTATATTCCTGAGTGTTGTTCTCGGTGACACTATAGCAGTCCGGCGGCCAATAGGTTTATCTAAAGAGGGATTCAGGAAATCTAGGCCGATCCGTACATAGGTGTTGTCTAATGCGCTACCACTCGAATGGGTACCAACATGGGTTACAAGGTTGGCCAACAGATGTGTGCTTAAGAACCACTTGTATTTCCTTTGTGTATGAATCCCTCAATTGCGGGTTTATGCACGTAACGACTGATCTCTATGGTTTAAAGATGTCGGAATACGTCTCTACCCTGAAGAAAAAAAATCCCACAATTTCTGCCAAGGAAAGTGCTCTGATACCACTTGCAAGATACCAGATATAAAAAATATGCAGAACATAAATAAAATGCTAGAAATGGCAGAATAACAGTAAAATATCCAGTATAATCTCCACAATAACACAGAAATGATATAAGAACAGAAATAGAAATAGCACTTTGATTTAGAAAGCAATTTTCACAGACCTCTTCGAGGGGGCAACCTCCAATCGAGCAACGCTCTGTTACAATAATCTCCAAGCTAGGGTTTTCATACCCTCGACCCTTATTTATACAAAATGTCTATCAAGAGAAGCATCTAGAGGAAGATCCTTCTAAAAGTGGAAGCTTCTATTAGGTCTTCTTACATCTGCCTTATTCTATTTTATTGAAAGGCCTTATTAATATTGACCTTTATTACATCTGAATATATTAATCTACCTATGTGTGGGTTAGGACCCTAACAAAGTGCCAAAACGTCACCCTTTGGAGGGATGACGTCAATTAGGGTTTCTTAATGTGCATTTTTTAAATTTAAATTTGAATTAAAGTAAAATTACCTTTGTAAAGGGGAAAATTAAGGGTTGTTTCCCCCTTACTTTGTATTTTACCCTAAATTAAGTGGACAAACACTTTTAGTGGAATTTGTATACATAGAGATCATTTCTATCTCATTTGATCATAACTCTCCCATCTTGGAGATTATTCTTGGCTGAAATTTTTGCCCCTTTTGGGAAATTTTTTCTATCTCTCTTTGCTACTTGATCATGTGATGGTTTTTCTTGGGTATTGGATGGATAAATAAGGCACTATATTTCTTGAAGACTATTTCTTTCTTTTATGGTGGATTTTATTGGAGTTTATCTTGTTAATGCTTGGACTAGGTAATGAATCTCTCTTGTTATTGCTTATTTTCTTGATTACAAGGATAATTTGATAATATTTTGGGGATTATAAGGGCATACAACCCCACTAAGACCATCATAATTGTCTTGGAATAATTTTTTGCACAAAGGAATACTAGGAGGAGTAAAAGGGTTTACACCCTCCTAGGGTTTTCCTTAGCTAGTTTTGCTTTCCTTGGGGAGTAAAAGGGATTACACCCCCAAGGAAGTAGAAAAACTAGATATTTATTTTTTAAATACTCCATAACCCAATATTTAAAGGTACTAATCTCTTGCATTGGAGAAATAAAATCATTGCATTGGGATATGGCTAATCACAAGATATTGAAATTGTTTAAGTTAGAATATTTTCTACATGCTAAAAGCTTGTCAAGGCCACTAGAGAATTTTGTTTCTCCAAGGATTTATTGCTGCTGTAATAACTTTAAGAAACAGCCATTAGGGATGTAGCAAATAACTTCATACTTTCTAAATTTTCTCATGTTCTAACTATCAAATTTTGCTATAAAGCTACCAAGTTAATCTACTAGTTATTGTACTTCTTTTGGGTGGTTTACTTGCAAGTTTTTGTGGTTGTAATTTTCTGTAGAAACACTTGTTTGATACAGCCATAAGTCTGCAGAAATATCTCTTCAATACTTACATCAAATATCCTTTAAATGTTGCTAAAGTATTGTGCTATCATACTTGAGTTTCACTAGAAATTGGTAGTTAGTCTCTTGCATATTTACTTGGAATTTTAGTGACTTGTTTAGAAACTATTCCATTTAATTCATTGTTGATTTATATCATACATAATTATGGTAATTAGGACAAGAATATTCACTTTCTTTTCCATTTTTTTTTTGGGCTTGTATCTTGTCTCTTCTTGTGTCTCAGGTAGGTATAATCATCTTTTGCAGGTACTTGAGCTCTTGGCAACCATTGATCACTTTTGAGATTCTTTTCCAAGCCATATTCCACTTAGAAACTTGAACTATAGGGGAATCAATTCCATAGTCTCACTTTCCATCTCATTTCCCCCTAGGGTCACGTGGGACTCCCCCCTTGTTTGGATTTTTCCTTCATTAAAGAAAGGGGAGGTTTTATTTGAGGTGGCAGTGGGTAAAAAATCCCATCGCTATTTCCATCTTGTGGATTGGGTCGGTATTTTCCCAACCTACATTTTGTGCGATAACAGATACTATCATTATCACATAGGTGATTAGACATCCAACCTACAATGGAAATGACGCAATTGCAAGAGTGGAGCTCTACCAACTGAGCTATATCCCATGTACATGGACCAAGTAGAGATACATGAACAAATAAGATGATTTTTATTTTTCTTCCTATGATTTTCTCTAGTGTAGCTAGGATATCCTAGACTTGAAACAGAGACCTCTCCCATGAAGTAAATCCTCGCACCTGCGATACTATCCAATAAACTAATTGGAAGAGAATCAATAGATTCTTTTTTGGGAGCGATTCATCTTTCCCAAACACAACACACAACTTCCTCCCCATTGTACTACGCTCTCCAAGTGTTCTTGTTCCCTTTCATTTTATTTTTATTTCCTCGTCGAGCCAACAGTGAGAAAGTGGAAATAACTTTGTATTAGAAAATGAGGCATTGAAAGACCCTCCTAGCCCAACCCCGAGACACTCCAATATCCTTTTTCGAACCATCTATGCTCCCATCATTAGGAGATGGATAAAGGCATCTCATTGCACTGATCCAAGGGATGTTCGTAGTGGGGGGTCGAAGACCAAGGAATTATACACCAAGCATTCTTCTATTCTTATGAGTAGATCCAATATACTGGGCCCTTCAGAAAATGAATTGATAGAATTTCATTTCATGTTATTCCTTTAGGGAATAATGTGGAAATCCTATCGATTGTTGTTTCCTACAGACCTCCAGGAAAAGAATGAAAATTCTCGAATGGTACGATCCCTCCATCACCTTACCTAGAATGAAAAGGGTGATCTTGTAGTTCTTGGTCTGTGAATATGCATTGTTAGGTGATCCATTTTTCATATCTAGGTTAAATTTCAACCTGTTCTTGAGAGATAACCATCCATACGTTGATAAGGGATGTATGTATTCTCTAGAAGAGATGATCCATGGTGGATAACCCCCCCCCCCACTGGACTACCGAGATCCATAAATGAATAGAAATTTGGATCTACATTCAATCTCACCTGAATTGCCCCATCTATCCTCCTAAGGATAGGTTCAGTTCTAAACCCTAGTTTGAACAAACACGAGGATTACACCCTGCTAATGTGCCTTGGATGATCCACATCTTCAGGTTAGGTGATGATGAGAAAATTTAACTATCCATGTGACTAAGAACCTTCATAACCCAGGCACAATGAAACGATTATCAGGGGCACGCTCTACCACTAAGATAATATCCCATTATGCAGGCCTCCTGGGGAGGGAGGCATGCTCCTACATGAACACCAATATATTGGAAGAAACAATATATAAAATGAGCTAATAGCCCTTCATTATGCATGCCTCCTGGGGATGGAGGTCTCAATATATCCAAAAATAACAGAAGATAAACCCTACTCTTTTTTGCCTCCACATGTTTATGTTTGGGTGGAAACATGGGGAGGAAAATGGGAGATGGGATTCTATCAACTTGTTATAACCTATGATGATAATCTCATGGTCTTACTTCATTGTCAATACCCAAAATAATACTTCCATCTAGGAGCTTGGATCATATGTGCTTCCTTTCAGATGTAGTTTCAAATGACTCAAGATGCCCAAAAAGAATCAACTATCCTTGAAAAGAAGGTGATCCAGGAGCTTCCAATTTCATGGATACAACAATTTAGTAAGGAGAATTAATGGATGGAATTAACAAAGTCATGCACATTCCATTCATTCCTTAACTTATAAATCGAGTTCCCTTTAAACACAGGAAAACCCAAGACATTAGGTATATTATTGTGTACACATGAAAACATATACATACAACCATTCACTTTCCTTATATATCATTTCCCATAACCATGCAATTACATATATTATACAAATATGGATTGTTTTTATCCTTCGGAAAAAATACAAAGTTCTTACGTTCAAATGTGCAAAACATACACAATTCATACAGTGACACAATTACACAAGCACAAAGGGTTGCAAATGAAACAAGTATTAAGCTTGTTAAATAGGCATACACACTCATGGATGAAAATACATGAACCAACCATTCATTATATTCAAATACACAGAGCCCAATAATACTTATCTGTTTATGATATGTAGCCATGCCAACTCATTGTGAGTGAGCGTTTTTCCACCCAACCATACGCCATGCTACTCTGTCACTTCGAAAACATGCCACCCCCATTCCAGGCCATGATACCACTAGGGGACTCTCATAATTGACTCAACAATTCAAGGAATGGGTTGGGAAGGTTACTCTATTCACTCCAGTGGAAACAACATAAGTTTCCCTCTTCCCACCAAGCTCAAGACCTCCACGAGTTTGTTAGGTGCCTTCCTAGCTAGATTTCCTTTGCACAAGGGAGTCCCATCTCTAATACATAGTCCCTCAACAACCTCCCCTTACCAGTGTCAGTTTATTTCTAGCCAACATCAATTCATGGCCTTCTTTTGCTTCAGTCTGGATATAGGTCTTCTCTATTCCAGGGTGACCAATTCGTCTATTGGGAAAGCTTCCTATTTTCTTCAAGACAACTTCCCAGTTGCACTTTGTTTCTCATAACTGAGTGCATGAGATTTTTCTGCTCCCACACAAGTGTTTTTATTTTTTGCAAGAGATATCCTCTTGCACAAGCACATCCTCCCTCACACATTCCATTCCCTTCCCATCGAGAGATGACATTTTCTTCTTCCTGCACACGTGCATTCTTTCATTTTATCCCTAGAATCCTCTTGATTTGTTCCAAGTAGCTCAAGGTCATCCAGATTCTCCATGGAATAGGTCTTCTCTATTCTAGGGTGACCAATTCATCTCTTGGGAAAGCTTCCTATTTTCTTCAAGACAACTTCCCAATTGCACTTTGTTTCTCATAACTGAGTGCATGAGATTTTTTTTCTCCCACACAAGTGTTTTTCTTTTTTTGCAAGAGATATCCTCTCACACAAGCACATCCTCCCTCACACATTCCATTCCCTTCCCATCCAGAGCTAACATTTTCTTCTTCCTGCACACATGCATTCTTTCATTTTCTTCCTAGAATCTTCTTAAGTTGTTCTAGGTAGCTCAAGGTCATCTGGATTCTCCATGGACTTATCGACATTCACTCCCATGCATTTACATGGGATTACTTCCCCAACTACCAACTGCACCTTTTATTTAATGATTGGATTTAGCTTCAAGCTAAAGGAAATTATGGTTATTTTCCTCAACATACCTCATCAAGGTGGCTTGTGGTCCTTACCACATGAATCCCCTTTCTATGCCCTCTCACTTATCCCTCTTGTGGTATCATGGCCAGTATGTGTGCTCCACCCATCAGTTAGTTGTGTAACATTTTTTAATTAAACAATAATACATTTTACAATATTTATATGTCATGGCATGGAAATCATTAATCATTATTAATTGCATATAATCAGGGGATTAAAAATGGAGTGTTACAATTGCTTACTCATTAATGTCTATTTTTTATGAATTTTACATAATTGTAGACAAGAATGATTATTTTTCACATAGCAGCAAGAAACCTCTATTGTATTCATTTGTGTTATCATTCAACACTTGATAGACTTTTGCTAATTCTCACCTTGTAAGTTTATTTTTAAATTTTCTTAAACAATTATAGATTCCCCTTCATACATCACTCTCCGAAAGAAAGAAGAACCATGTTTAGATTTTTTTTTAACTTGACACATGTTATGTCCGCTCAGATCAATAAAATTCTTTCACATACTTTTTACATGACTACGTACTCCATATAAAAAATTATTCCTTATACCTTTTCCATATGTGAATGTTGAATGTATTCGATAAGTCCTAGATTCCTCATGTTTAAAAAAAAAAAATAATGATGTCCATTTACAACTTATTTCACAGTATATTTAAAGTACGTTATGTTGATTAATTGGGTTGGTTTTCATTGATGTCAACCCTTGAAGAAATTCTTGTAGAGAATTATGGTAGCACAAAGGTTTGGGTAATGGACCCAAGTTTGTTTGATATATAATAGTATGAGTTTCGATATATTTGCAGGTAAGACTATTCTAGATGGATAATACAAGTCATTCCATTTTTGGTGGTATGTGGAACCTCACATAACTCCTCACGGTTTGGGAGTTATGGCCCTACGAAGTTGGAGGACCCTCATATGTTGGCTTGAAGCCCCAAAAGGTCAAAGAAGTCAAAGTTCTTGCAAAGAAGAAATTATTTCAATAATAAAGTGAAGTGACAAAGTCAAACAGGATTATTTAAATAATAAAGTTAAGTGACAAAGTCAAAGAGGATTATTTAAATAATAAAGTGAAGTGACAAAGTCAAAGAGGATTATTTAAATAATAAAATGAAGTGACAAAGTCAAGGAGGATTATTTAAATAATAAAGTAAATGGAGAACTTTAAGAGGCAAGGCTCTCTCATTTTAATCACACTTGAGCATATTGAATATCTACAGGTGACTGAGGTAACCAATGGGTATATAAGCCAAATTTCAGAGGGAATGTGAAGTAAAGAAGGCTGAAATTCAAGGGAGGATAAATTCTTTTGATGATGCTTTCTAAGGTATGTGATTTACAGGTCATCTCACCATTTTCGCAATAACTTTTTTTCTAGAATGATTCCGACCGTGAAATTGGGAGGCCATTGAGGAAACATATCCAAGTAGTTTTGGTAATAATTTCAGCTTGTGGGTCATTTTACTTTTCGAGTTACACTCCGAGGAAAATAGGGTTTGTGGCTAGTCCTGAAACTAGTCTAAAACAGGTGTTTCGGGTAAAAATGTCATAACTTATTCATAACATATACAAATTTAGTAAGACCAAATGTGTTGGTTAGATTATAGTTTGTAGTATTTTGTATAAATTTTTTAGATCCATACAACCAACATTTTGTGTGGGGCACGCTCTACAAGTTCTCTCTTTAGAATAAGCCAGAATTCAACAAGGTATGCCATTTTTTCTATAACTCGTTTTCTGAGAGGTTCCAAGTAGTGACACCTGGAGGAATTTCATAAAACACACTGAAGAATATTGTGTACTTTTTCATATCTTTATTCATTACAGGTACATAGTTATGATTATTTCAAGTTAGGGTTGTTGACTAATCCAAAACTAGTCATGTGAGACAAAAGAGAAGTTTGATGAAAATGCTAGTCTCTTGTTGTTAAATTTAAGAAAGGTTTGCAGGTTGAGGTACAGGTTGGTGCATGGTTGATGCACTTGTTTATGGTACAAGTTGATTACAGGTTTTTTGGTACAAGTTGGTGCATGGTTGATGCACTTGTTTATGGTACATGTTGATTACAGGTTAAGGTACAGGTTGAGGTACAGATTGATGCATGGTTCAGGTTATTGGTACAGGTTGTTTGGAACAGGTTGTTTGGTGCAGGTTGATTGGTACAGGTTTGTAGCAGTATATCTCACAATGATAGTGTGAAATTGGTTCCATCATTCTACTTATATGTTAGGGCGGTTGGATGGGGCAAGGACAGGTGGTTGTGGCCACATTCCAGTTGTATTTGGAGAACATAGGGGGTTGTAGCCTCCTTCTAGTTGTAGCTAGAGAATTGGGGAGTTGCATCTTCCCTCAGGTTGTCACCTGAGAAACTAGGGGGTTGGAGCCTCCTTCCAGTTGCAGCTGGAAAACAAAGGAAGTTGGTGATTCCAATGAATGTAATTCTTCAAGACATATAAGAAAAAGCATTTTGTTGTTTACTCCCACTTTGGGTTTCCACATAAAAACACTGGTGTACTTTGTATGTGTATGATTGTTCATTTGTTCATTTTTTATTTACTCTGCAAATATTGGATGATAATTCTACATTGATATAACACTTGCATTATATGGTTAAAAATGATTAGATTTCTCTATTAATGATTCAACCCCCCTCTCATTAATCCAACAATTGGAATCAGAGCAGGTTCCTTTAGAAATCTGTTTAACCACTGAAAGGTAGATCATGGAGAGAAACAACATGTATAAAAATGGAATACCACAATTTGATGGACAGAAGTATGCATTTTGGAGCATAAGGATGAAGACATATATACAGGCACATATATTTGAAATTTGGCAATCAATTGTAGATGGATACACAACACCAGCAGTTCCGCCGACAACTGAAAAATAAGTGAAACTCAGTCAGAATAATTCCAAAGCCACAAATGCACTTCTGAATGTTCTTGGAGAATCGATATTCACCAAAGTTTCACATTGTAAATCCGCTAAAGAGATTTGGGACAAACTTCAAAATATTTATAAAGGAGATTCAAAAGTCAAAGAAGCAAAGCTTCAAACTTACAACGGTCAGTTTGAACAACCAAAGATGAAGGAATATGATAATATTGCAGCTTACGTTTTACGAGTTGATGAAACAGTAAATGCAATCTTGGGATTGGGAGAAGAAATCAAAGAATCTGTAATTGTTCAAAAGGTACTAAGATATCTTCCTATGAGATTTGACCCTAAGATATCAGCACTAGAAGAAAGAGCAGATCTAAACTCAATAAGCATGGATGAACTACATGGAATCTTCACAACATATGAAATGAGAAATGAATAGGAAAATCCAGATATAAAATAAGCAGCCTTCAAAGCATCCAAAAGGTCAAAGCAAAAGGGAAAGAAAAAACAAAAAGAACATAGTAGCAGCAATGACGTCTCAGAAGATGATGAAGAAGCAACCAACTTTGTTAGAAGATTGAATAAGGGAACCAACGACAGGTATAGGGGTAAGCTTCCTTTGATTTGTTTTAATTGTGATGGTATTGGTCATTTTGCTAACAAATGTCCTCATAAGAAAAAAAGAAATGATGAAGGTTACTCAAATAGAAAAAAAACATATAAAGGAAAAAGAACCACAAAGAAAGTTTTCAAGAAAAGATTGTGCACCAAAGAAGACATATCATCATCAGATGAATATGAAGTCAGTGACAGTGAGACAAAAAGAGTTCTATTCATGGCAGTAGAAGTCTGATAAAGAAGACTTCAAAGAATAATATGAAGAGGATGAAGAAGAATATGAAGAGACCGAAGAAGAATATGAAGAGGCATAAGTTGACTACTGAGAAGAATTTTTGTGTGCCATAGAAGTTATCAGAAGATAAAAGAAGAAAAACAAGAAACTACAAGCAGAGCTAGACAAAAAAGAGACACTCAGGAACTAGAACAAATGATCACAAATTTGAAGGTTCAAATTGAAGAAGATAAAATAATTGAAGAAGCAATCAAAGAACAGCTAGAAGGAAGAGACGAGATCCTTGGAAATTTGGAAGAAAAAATTCTCACGTTAAGAAAGGATATTCAAAAGAAATATATGAAGAAAAGCTCAAAATTTTTGAATGACATTATCAACGGTCAAAAACCTCATCATGACAAGTCCGGACTTGGATACAATCAGACAGAAAAGGGATCAAGCTCCAAAAAAATAGAACAAGAAACATATCCAAAAAGATATGCAAAAACAATCAAAGGGGATAGAAAGGTCTACAAAGAAAATTACAGGGACACTCATCCACTGAGAATATTCATATTTCATAATCAACGACCGACAGAAATAGATAGGCCTCAAAATGAAGAAGGATTCATAAGAGTACTTCCTTTCAGAAGATCTTCAACTCCCATGTATCAAACTATATTTTTTGGTTTATGTTATGCATGTAATAATTTTGGACATAAAGTTGTGAATTGCAGAGCTAACAATAGGAACATAAACAACTTTGAAAGTCATACACAAAAGGGCTATCCAAGAAGGCCTAGTGAAACACATAGAAGAAGTTACAACATGTTTGAATCTTTGAGCACTGAAGTGGAATTCTACAAATGTAACAACTTTGAACACATGGCCAAAGATTGCAGAATGATAGTCCCTCCTAGAGAACCACAACAGAACAAAAACAATTACAGACAAGAACCTCAAAAAAGGACATGGATAAGAAATCATAATCAGTATAGCAATGAAGAATTCACACTTGCTCTACAAGCTAAGCAGAAGAAACGTGGTTGGTATGTTGACAGTGGTTGTTCAAAACACATGAAAGGTGATAGAGACAGGTTTCTTAAATTAAGAAAGGAAAGAGATGGATCAGTCTCCTTCAGAAATGATGATTCAACTAAAATCATTGGAAAAGGCACAGTCAGAATTGAGATCAAGAATACCAAGGAAGAAAATGTTCTATTAGTAAAAGATATGAAACATAATCTTCTAAGTGTGAGTCAAATGTGTGACCAAGTTCATAAAATTACTTTCGATTCACAAAAGTGTGAGACAAGAAAAGAAGGTTCAGGAAAATTGATTGCAACAGCTGTGAGAAATTCAAGCAACATATATGTATTAAATGAAATTGGAAATGAAAAGTGTTGCCTAGGAAAGGAAGATGAAAGTTAGCTATGGTACAAAATAATGGGTCACATACATTTTGATAACCTTGTCAAATTCAGCAAAAGGGAAGCAGTTAGAGAAATGTCCCAAATCATGAAACCAACCAACACTTTATGCAAGCATTGTCAACAAGGAAAGAAAACAAAGACCAGGTTTAAATCAAAAGAATATTCAACAACAAGACCACTAGAAATTGTGCATACCGATCTAGTTGGACCAACTACAACAAAGGGTTTAAAAGGTGAGAAATACTTTATGTTATTAGTTTATGATTATACAATAATGACTGCAGTTTTCTTTCTCAGGAATAAGTCAGAAGCTTTTGAAAAAATCAAGGTCTACAAGGAAATGGTTGAAAATGAAATGGATTCAAAAATCAAATGCTTGAGATCTGATAATGAAGGAGAGTTCACTTCAAAAGAATTTATGGACTACTGCAGGAGACATGGAATAAAAAGGAAATTCTATGTTGCTAGGACACCTCAACATAATGGAGTTGTTGAAAGAAAGAACGAGACAGTACAGGAAATGGCTCGAACAATGCTAATGGATTCCAAATTGACAGATATCTTTTGGACATATGCAGTGCATACATCAGTTCACATTCAAAATAGAGTAATGCTCATAAACAACACGGACAAAACTCCCTACGAGCTATGGAAAGGAAGACCAACAAATGTGAAGCACTTCAGAGTTTTTGGAAGCAAATGCTACATTAAAAGAGAAGATGGAAGAATGGGAAAGTTTGACTCTCGTGTGGACAAATGAGTACTTGTTGGTTACTTAAGTACAAGGAAATCATACAAGTGTTACAACTTGAGATTGAACAAAGTTGTGGAAGCATCAACGTAACAATTGATGAGACAGGTAGACAAGAATTAAAGGAAGAAGAAAATGAATCAATGGAACAACTTTACGAAGAAGAAGAAGAAGATGAAAAAGAAGTAGAAGGGGAAGATGAAGAGGATCCAACAGAAGCAGAAGAGAAATTTAAGGAAGTGCCTCCAAAGACACCTAGTAGATGAGTATAGAAGAACCATCCTTCAGATCAGGTTATCGGAAACAAAGATGCAGGAGTTGAGACTAGAAGAAGAATACGTTCACCAGAACAAACGCACCTAGAACTCTCATCTACGATTGAACCAACCTGTTTTGAAGAGGCCAGCAAGGATGAATTTTGGAATAAGGCCATGGATGAAGAATTGGATCAAATAGAGAAAAATGACACTTGGTAATTGGTTCCAAGAACAAAGGATAAGAATGTGTTCGACACAAAGTGGGTATACAGGAATAAATTGAATGAAGATGGACAGGTTACAAAGAACAAAGCTAGATTGGTATGTAAATGATATGCACAGGTTGAAGGAAACGAATTTGAAGAGACATTTACCCCAATTGCCAGAATGGAAGAAATCTGATTGCTATTAGCTTATGCATGCTCCAAAAATATTAAAGTGTATCAAATGGACGTAAAATCAGCTTTTATGAATGGGGAATTTGAAGAAGAAGTCTACATTGAACAACCAGAATGATTTCAGTTGTCATAGAATGTAGATTATGTGTGTAAATTAAATAAGTCCTTGTATGATCTAAAACAGGCTCCTAGAGCATGGTACTCTAGACTGGATAAATATCTACATCAGGCAGGGTTCAAAAAAGGAAGTGCAGACAACAACCTCTACATCAAGGTAACTCAAGATAGTATTTTATTAATTGAAGTTTATGTTGATGATATTATTTTTGGAAGTATTGATGACATGTTAATCCGTAAATTGCAAAGGACATGCATAATGAATTTGAAATGTCATTAATTGGAGAACTATCCTTCTTTCTGGGTCTTTAGATACATCAAAGGAACCAAGGAATTTTTATTTCTCAAACCAAGTATATCTGAGAAATTCTAAAGAGGTTCAGAATGGAATATTGCAAACCAGTTATCACTCCCATGAAAACCAGTTGCAAGTTGAGAAAAGATGATGATTCAAATTCTACATATCAGAGGAAATATAGGTCAATGATTGATAGCCTACTATATGTGACAACATCCAGAACAGATGTAATGTAGGCAGTTGGGCAGATGGCATGATTTCAAGCAGCACCAAAAGAATCACATGTATTAGCAGTGAAGAGGATTTTCAGTTATCTCAAAGGAACAAAAGAGATGGGGTTATGGTATCCAAAAGGAACGGATATGTCACTTATTGCCTACACAGATGCAAATTGGGCAGGTTTCATTTATGATCGACGAAGCACCAGTGGAGCAATGTTCTACTTGGGTGAGTTTTTAGTATCATGGCTAAGAAAGAAACAATCATCGGTATCTTTATCTACAGCCAAGGAAGAGTATATTGCAGCAACAACATGTTGTACACAAGTTCTATGGATGAAACAAACTCTAAAAGATATACAGGTTGAGTATGATGAGCCCATTCCAATCTATTTTGATAATACAAGGGTCATCAGTATCTCAAAGAACCTGGTGATGCACTCCAATACGAAGAACATTCCAATCAAGTATCACTTTCTACAGGAACAAGTTACAGAAAATAACATCAGAGTTGAATATGTGGGCACAAAATAACGAGTGGAAGACATATTTACAAAAACGCTTCCATGGGAAGCCTTTGAGTATATTCGCCAGAGACTCAGAGTTATTTCTACTCCAAAATGAATTATTTTGAATGTTTATCTTATATGTATTAGATGTACACAAGGAAGCACCATAAAGAGGACAGTTTAGGGGGAGCAGACCCGAATGGAAATATACCTTTTCCATTGATGACAAAGGGGGAGAGATTTATCAGATGCAGAGGCCATAGGCATGGTTCTAGGGGGAGCTTTGGTCACAGAGATGCAGACATGGTTCCATGGGGAGCAT
>WSFP011500293.1:0-13924 GCA_009831015.1 Picea engelmannii | reverse complement strand
CGAAGCTCCAATTCTGCAATTCTTCTTGCTGCGAAGTGTCCTCTAGAACCTCTTGTAACCTTACAGTATTAGCCCTTTTCTTTCTTAACTTCCTAGCCTTCTTCCCAGTAAGTTTCATCTCAGTAATGATTTTACCATTTTGATGTTTATCTTCTGTGGTCTTAGTTACTTCGCATTCTGGAAAATGTTTCTTAGGGTTCCTTGATAATACTTCTTCTATATCAAAAATAGGTAACTCGATCTTTTGTGGATCCTCAAGTGTTCTGTTAGCTTCAAAATTGGAGGTACTAATATTAAATATTTGCGATCTTCTCTTTTTTTCTTCAATCAAGTGCACGATCCTTCTGGTCATAAAGCCTTTTAACTCTTGCTTCTTTTGTTTCTTCTCTTTGTCTGGCCTGTTCTCTATCAATTCAGGGTTTTCCTATGAGCATGGTAAACAGGGCGTTGTCTTCAAAAAATTTAATGATCTCAAAGTCTTCCTCTGTCAAAGTCCTATTGACATTCATGGGTATCCGAGCGATCCTTCCACATAGGTTTACTAGCTTTCCTCTGAAGAAACTTGTTCCTCCTAGGGAAGGGATCATGGAAGGCTTTCCTATAGCTTCCCAAGTTCTTTCTGGCATAATGTTCACTTGTGCTTCTTCATCAAGAGTACATTCAAAGTCAAAGTCCCCTATTCTTGCTTCGATTTTCTCCTTTTCTTTGAAGATCTCTGATAGCCTAACATCTCGATGGTCATTTCAGGTATCTTTCATTTGTAGCAATATATTTTTTGATTATTTCTAGGTTTCTACTATAATCTTGTTCTCTTGATCTTCCTCAGGGTTTGCTTGTTCCATATTCAAATTCTCAAGCCTAGAAATCATTCTAGGGAAATCCAATACTTCATGGTCCATAGCCTTACAACAGAGGCAACTAGGTCTTCTCCCAGGGCATACTTTAGCAAGATGTCTTGGTCGTCTACAACTATAACATAGGGTTAATCCTCTCGTCGGTTTAGATGTTCCCCAACACTTTCTGTACTGCGCACTAGGATCATGGTGGCTAGCCTGCAAAAACCTTTTTCTGGGATCCTGGATCCAGTTGTTAGTCCAAAAATTCTTTCGATGTATAGGTATAACATATCTATCACTATATTTATCAGATCTATTCATATCAAACTTTATTTCATCTATTAATTCCCTAGTTTTGAAGCTAGGACAAAATCTATCAAACATACCTAGATCCATACTTTAGAAAAAAAAATTCACTTATCTTACTTCTGCAGAGCACAAAGCTTCCATATCTAAGACTTTTAACTATTCTTACCTTTATCAAGGCATAGAGCTTACAAATCTTATTTTTTTCTTCACAGATATGACTTCTTTTCTTCAGATTTGACCTTTCTTTCTTTAGATCTGACCTCTTTTCTTGGCACAAAGCTTCACAGGTCAAACAAAACACTGCACACTAGGGAAACAGATCTACGCACAGAGCTTATTTCACGCAAAGTTTCTTCTTCTTCAGTTCCTAGAAATCACAGTTCCAGGTCCCAACAACGAAACTATTTGTTGGCATAGGGGAAGACCTAGGGTTCAACACTCAAGAGTGCACCAACAAAGCCCTAACTATTGACCCTTTCGGAAACACCTGCAAAGAAGATGAAGTCTCACCCGAGGTAGAGGCAAGGGTGGTTGCAAGACTCATGTGTCTGCAACCTTAGCTGGGACACAGATCTGTGATTATCTTTCTTACAACGCACTTAGCATCAATTATTCCTTAACATACATTCATTAATATACTTCGCAGAAGGCACACAGAATCACAGTGAATACTTATACTAGGAATGATTCAGTACTTATCCATAGAAATATAGGTTAGATTCAACAGATCAAGCACTAAGCATCTCATATATCAGATCTAATGTTCATTCATTCATGAACAACACATAGCGTAACTAGATCTACTTAATCACATCAAACACTTAGCCAAGAAAGAGATAAATACATAAGAGTGAAGCACAAAACACTATACACACAGTTACTGTGGTTCACCCCCACCCTGGGGCTACATCCACAAAGTCTTCTTTATATTATCTTGGTCAAGCAATTACAACACATAGCTCTAATGACCCTTACTTTGCACAGGACAAAAGATCTACGTATCTCGCTAGATCCTTCTTCCTTGCTCTTCAACATTAGACTATAACAACCTACACTTAGCTCTTTGATCTCATGCACAAAGCACTCTAAGATACATCTAATCACACAGATCCAATTACTAGCACTAAGATTTCATTCATACATCACATAGATGTACTACATTACTATCTCCTCCTTATCTTACTATCGACATTGCCTATTTATAGATTACAAAATGGGCCTAGATGTGGGTAAACCCACGGGCCGACATCCCTTTCCCGTTACATCAACCGAAAACCCTAAAATGGACCCTAAAATAGGTCTTGCTTCCTTATTTTTTTCTTCACGTTGTGCTCCTTCCTTGGCAAGTTGTCACAGTCCCAAAAGTGGTCAAGTATGACCAAGTACTCTTCAAAACTTGGTCAAGCGCCAACAATAGGTGAAGAAAAATTTACATGAAGCTTTAATAATGGTTTCTTAAAAGAGGCTTTATGTCTAGAATGATGAGAGTGATGACAATACTCAAAGGAAGAATAACTAGAACTTAAAGGTGAAGATGGAGGTTCAGGAGGATCTACTCCAACCCCTTGGTTTACTGAAGCATCATGATCTACATGTGCTTCCTTTTTCTTCCCTTTCTTCTTCATCCTTGTTGGCCCTTGGTTATGGAAGCAAGCGAAGATCAAGGAAGAAAAGGGAAAAACGTGAACTGCATGGAAGACACAATGACTGTTACTGAGTCGAAGTGAGTAAAAGAGAAGAAAAGACAAAATGAAGTAAAGGAAGCAAGACGTTGGATGAGGAGAGAGAGGATGTTAGATCAACAAGGAAGATGGATCGTGGAAAACTCAGTAAGAGGAAAAAGCCACTATTGGATGCTTTGGAGCACCGCATAAGAAGGAAGGAAAGATAGGCTAGCGAAGCCCTGAAAACATGAGTCAAGTTGACCTAGGGTTTTAGACACCTAGGGTTTTGGTATCTAGGGTTTTGACACTTAGGTTTTAGCCTAAAGGTGTCCGAGAACTATTGTTATATATAAATAGAGGTCTAAAGGACCTAGGATGGGTTGGTGTTAGGATTGTTGTTGTTGTCCTTGTTATCGTGTGATCGAGTGAGGATTATTGTGTGAGAGAGAAGTGTTGAGTGTAGAGCCTTCTGGTATTGTAATATCTTCAGCTGGGTGTGAATATCGGTCCTGCATCTAAGTCCACAGGAAGGGGAGAGACCGAGAGAAGAAGAAAGAAGATCTGCTGGATGAGAGCACAAACAAGGATTGTATGCTTCATCTTAATATATTATAAAGAACCTTTCTATTGACGTATCCCTAGAGAGAGGGTGAACCACATATATTTTGTGTTGTGTGTGTGATTGGTGCTCTATTCTTTGTCATTTGGTATACTGTTACTGCATTACTATGTTAGATCTGATAGCTAAGTTGTGCAGAGTAGATATGATTTGGTAAGTGATATATAAATGGTGTATTTCTCTTGTATTGAATCCACTTGATATCCCCTTGGTTGTAAACATCTCTATCCTGCAACCCCCCCATAGCTACTTCGGGCGAGACTGCATATTCTTCGCAGGTGTTGCCGAAAGGGCCAGTAGTTAGGGCGTTTTGTTGCGCTCTTAGAGTTGAACCCTGGGTCTTCCCCTGTGCCAACAAATAGTTCCATTGCTAGGACAAGAATCTTCTTGAGTGAATTTGAAGGTGGTTTCCATCAAAGACAGAGATTCAGAAGTGGATAGAAGACTAAGAAAAGGACTTTGCTGAAGCCTAGAATAAGAACCCTAATCTTAGTACAGAGGATTGGATGGAGAGATATATCTTTACTGATATACACAAAATTTTCTTTGGAGGAATCCATCAGGAGCTATATGAGTAGCTAGCTAGGTTAGAATATACCCAGTTTGAGATAAGAGCTAGTCCACTTGTGGTTTGGACATTGACGTTGATCAAGAATATCAAGGGAGTTGATAACGTTGTTTCAAGAGAAGTAGATCACTAGTTTGATAGTACTATTGGAGGGTATATCACCAAGTTTTCTTTTGACAGAGTAGATTCATATAGCCAAGCTGAGAGATATTTCTTTAAGGGACCCAAAGGAAAATTTTTACATTTTATGAAGTTGAGGATCAATATGTTATTGCATGAGAAGAACATATTGAAGATATAGTAGTTAGACAGATTCAAAAAGGCTAATGTTCAAGAATTCAAACAACGACAATGACACAAAGGTTGGACATATGTGTAGTGGGAGAGCGTTTAGAGAAGTTCATCTTACAAACTTGTTTAAGAAGAACTATGGGGAAGAGGGTTTCTACAGTGGAGAAGGGGCAGATCTGACAGACGAGGAACATTTAGAATCCGCTAGGATAGAGGAAACTTGCCGAGAAGAGCCAAAAGCTTCAGGAACTGCGCTGATTATCGAAGTAAGTATCGATACTCTTCCTATTGTTTCAGTAGCCTTAAGTAACCAGAGTAACCTAAGTCATCATAGAACTTTCACTAGTAGTCCATGACATACTCAGTCAGGAAACCTAGGAAGATCTATGGCAGATGAGATGAGGTTACCCACCTTTAGAGGAGATGGATCTGAAGACCCTCAACAACACTGGTTTCTTTGCGAAGCTGTGTGGAGTATTAAGAATATCACTGACAAAGCTGTCAAACGAGCTCAGTTCAGTACTACCCTAAGAGATCACGCATTGAGATGGTATATGAAATTTGTCCAAGGAGATACACCTAAACCACTGAATGCTATTAAGACTTCACTAATTGCTGAATTCAAGAAACCCAAGTCAGAATCGCAGTGCATTACATAAATGAAAGAAATCAAGTAAAGAATAGATGAACCGGTATGGGAGTTCGATCAGAGATTCAAGATCTTGACAGACCATCTGAGTTTTTAAATCCCAGATGAGAAGAACAAGGAATGGTTCATTCCTACCCTATTACCACACATCAGAGTTCCTCTGATGAAATAGAAGATTGCTTTGTAGGCTGAGGCGCAAAATATTTCCATGAAGCTAGAATCATCCCCTATGGGAGAATCCAACTCAAGTATGAGTCAAATCTTGAGTAAGCTAACTAGTTTGTCACTGCAGGTTGAAGATATGACGAAAGACAAAGGAAAACATAAAAGGGAAGAAATTTGGTGTGTTAGATGTAGATCAAAAGGCCATGACAAGGAACATTGTCCCCTATTCCATGAATACTGGGCCTCTGGAGCTTCGAGCCCCTTGAAACAAGTTACTCTACCCTGGTGCGAGGTATGTAGAAATAAACATCTCCCTAGTGAGTGCTACTACATGCAAAAATATGTTCAGACACCCAAAAATTTGTATTGCACGTTCTGTAAGTCTGTGGGACATGATGATAGGGATTGTAGGGATTACAATCTCATGCATGAAAGGTCAAGGGATATATACAATATTCAAGGTGAAGTATGACAAGAAGGAAACACTACGCAGTATAAATCCCCTAGGAGAGGAAACTTCAACCCTCATGGTGGATTCCAAGGAAGAGGAAGAGGAGGAGGTATGGGTCAAGGTCGAGGACAGGTAATCTGTTATAACTACGCATATCCAGGACACTTGGAAAGGGATTGTCAGAACCCTTGTACTGCTTGCATCTATTGCAATTCATTCGAGCATGTTATCAAGGAATGTCCAAAATTGTTGGCTAAACTTCAAGAGAAATGAGGCCCTGAGCAGGACCTGCAGATACAATTGATCAAAACAGAACCTCACGGAGCAGACCCTAGAGTTGTTGTTATCACTCAAGGAGGTGTTGTTACAGGAGAAGACAGAATGACCCGAGGAAAAACTATAGAAGAATCAAGAGTCAGGAAAGCTGTAGAGAAGACACAAACTTTTGATGCAAAGAAAGAAAAACAAATGTTTGAGGAGGCAAGGAATGAATTCAGGGAGATCAAGGTTCTTCATCAAAGACACGACCAGATGTAAGAGAATGTGGAATGCCTCTGGCATTCAATCAGTCTTCTTCACCCAGAGATGAAAAAGAGGAAAGTAAACTTGTCAATTTCTTGTATACATTTATAGAGCTGATTAAAGATGAGAAAGATATAAAAGAACTACAAAATTTGGTGAGACAGTATGAGATAGGTAGGGTAGATTATTTAATGAATAAATCAATACATCAAATATCCAATAAGAGAAGGAAAAATAAGGAACTAAACCTCAATGCTCAAATTGGAGAATATGATATAGACTATGTGGTCCTCGACTTAGGGTCGGAGTTCATTGTCATGATGAAGCAAACCTGGGAATTGATGGGAAAAAACTAAGTTGATCTATTCCCCTATAAGGATTAGGATGGCTAATCAAAAGGAGGTAAGCCCCATCAGAATATTGGAACATGTCCCTGTGGAAATTGATAGAGTGAGGATGTTTGCAGACTTCGAGGTGATTGAGATAGTTGATGATAGCTGTCCTTACCCTGCGCTGTTAGGAATTGATTGGGCTTTCAATAACTCCACTGTGATTGATTTAAAGAAAATACGAATGTCGTTTGAATGAGATGGACTTAGGGTCATCGTACTGTTAGATCCCGATGAAGGTTAGTGATACACTAAGCCCATCAGAGAAGAATAACGGGCATATGAATTGGAGAACATATGCAAATTAACAACCAGACAACATGATTACATTAATCCCATGGTGGATGGAAATTTGAGTTGGCGAAGTGACAACACATGTTCATGAGATTTAGAAGAAGCACTAGAGAACTGGTAGGACAAAATGTATGAAGTATCTACAAGGATATGTGATAGATTTACTAGAGAAGTACGTTGGATCGACAAAACAATGAGTAACTTACCCACCTTTGATGGTCTGAATCCTTTAGAAACCTTCTTGTCGGACTTTGAAGAAAGTGTACCAACACAACAACGCTTGTTCGCAATGGATGAGGCCTTGAAATCCACACCAAAAAGATGGTGGGGGACACATAAAAACAACATTACATAATGGGTACAATGTCGTACTATGATGACAACGCGGTTCTTAGTGCAAGTAGACTGCTGCGAAGTTAGGTACACATGTCGAAGCTACCCGAAAGACCATGTGCGAAGTTACGAGGAAGCCTAGAGAAATATTCCTCAAGAGAAGTGGGTGCACAAATTCATAAACACACTGGACACTATCCCTATCAACTGGTACCTCCAAGTAGAACTACGCCTCATCACTACAAATTGGAAAGGTATGACTCAAAAATTTGTCACTACCTTTTTATTTGAAAGACAATATCCTACAGTATATCAAGCATTACAGACTGTAAGACATAAAGTATTTGAAGAGGCACCTAGCCTTCCTTTAGATCAAGAAGAGGATGAATGGACTGCGCCTCTCCTAAAACTACAAGGCTATTACAAAATCAATGTTGATGAAGACGATGATCTTAGGAAGGTGAACATCGAAAAAACAGAAGGCCAGAGATATGTGGAAGGACCATGAGTTGAGCTACCATTTATTGGACAACCTGTCAAGATCAAGAAAGTCAATATTGGGACATAGCAAAGAACGAAGCTTGCAAATGTTGGAGATTATTGGGATGTTTCCACTATTGACAAGATCACCGAGTTACCGCATGAATATAACGACTTGTTTTCGACCAATTTTACTGATATGAAGGGCATTAAAGGGCCTATGGGATAGATGAGGATCCCTTTGAAACCAGATGCAAGACCAATCAAAAAGAGACCCTACAGATTGAACCCTAAATATAAGGAGAAAGTGAAGATTGAGCTCGATAGAATGCTGGAAGCAAGGATTATAGAACCTGTCGAAGAATCAGAATGGATTAGCCCTATGGTGGTACAAGACAAGAAGATAGGATAGATCTGGATCTGTGTATATCTCAGGAAGCTGAATGATGCCTGTTTTCATGACCCCTTCCCTACTCCATTCACTGATGAAGTGTTAGATAATGTAGGAGGTCAGGAAGTATATTATTTTATAGATGGATTTTCAGGATACCATCAGATCCAAATTGCTAAGGAAGATCCCCATAAGACCACCTTTTCCACAGAATGGGGATCCTACCAATATAAAATAATTCTATTTGGATTGAAGAATGCCCCAACCATATTTTCCAGGGTGGTATTTGAAGCATTCAAGGAGTTCCTGCATAAGTTTCTAGAAGCATACTTTGATGATTGGACTATTTTTAGTTTATTGAAAAATCATATCGAATGTTTAAGGCTAATGTTGGACGAGTGCAAGCAGTTTTAGATTGCCTTAAACCTGAAGAAATGAAAAACTGCTAGCCATTAGAAAGATTGATGACCACTTCGCAGAGATAGTCCAATTACTGTCAACAGGAATGGCACCGAGTGAATATACAATCACCCAGAAGAAACATCTAGTAGTGTGCATTGTAGAGTTTTCACTTATAGTGGGACAGCTATACATCTACACTGAGGAGGTGTTTTATGGAGGCAGAAATAGCATTGATCCTCGCCGAAGCTCATGAAGGCATTGCGGAAGGACACTATGCAGGGAAAGCCACCACGTAGAATGTTCTTCAAGCTAGCCTTTGGTGGCCTACCTTACACAAAGACGCTAAGGACTATTACAAAGCCTGCGATGTATGCCAAAGAGTTGGGAAACCATCCAAAAGAGATGAAATGTCGTTAGCACCACAACTGACCCTATAAGCATTTGAGAAATGGGCCATTGACTTTGTGGGACCTATTAACCCATTAGGGAAGCGCACATGAGCAAGGTACATAATTACTGCAACAACGTACTTGACCAGATGGGTTGAAGCAAGAGAAGTTAAGGACTGTACTACCACTACAGTTGTACGCTTCATATTTGATGACATAATAACCAGGTTTGGATGCCCGAAGATCCTTATGAGCAATCAAGGCACACATTTCATTAATAAAAAAAATGAATCTTTGATCGAGGAATTTATAGTTCATCATCAGAAGAGCAGGCCTTACCATCCAAAAGCAAATGGGACAGTTGAAGCATTCAACAAGATCTTGGAGACAACACTAATGAAGATTTGCAGTGTCAATAGAGATGACTAGGATTTAAGAGTACCAACATTATTATGGGCCTATAGAACCACTTGCAAGAAGCTAAAAATGCATACCCCCTTTAAATTGGTGTATGGTCTCGAATCCATTGTCCCAATGGAATATTTAGTACCAAGCCTATGAATTGTTGCCTTTACAGATATGGATGACACTAGCATTGTTCGAGAGAGGCTTGCATAGTTGGTCGAACTGGAGGAAGACAGATTTATTACATGATTTCATCAGCAGGTCCAGAAAGAAAGAGAGGAGGCCTACCATGACAGACACATCAATAACAAGGTATTTAAGCAAGGTGATCTAGTACTGGTATACGACAGTAAGTTCATGAAGCATCCTGAGAAGTTCAGAATGCATTGGCTTGGGCCATATGAGGTCGCCTATGTTACATAAGGAGGAGCTGCACAGTTGAAGAATTTGAATGGAGAGTTTTTGTCCCTTGACCAAGTTTTGGGAGTTTCTTAGTCATGTTGACCTAGTTTGGGACTTCGAAATCCTATCGAAGGAGGAGCACAAGACGAATCAGAGAACATGGGATCTTGGCCCCCATTTGGGCCTGTTTTTGGGTTTTTGGGAATAAGTAACGGGAAAGGGATGTCGGTCCATGGGTTTACCTAGTTTTAGGCCTATTTTGTATATATAAATAAATTCCTAGGATAGGAAGAAAAAGGGAGAGACAAATGAAAGGCTAAGTGCTAGACCTAAGTGATGTGAATGTATGCTAAGTGCAAGTAGTAGTGACAGATTGTGAAAGGGTTAGTGCTGTAATGCGAGGAGGAAGGATCTAGCAAAATATGCATATCTTCTGTCCTATGTAGAGTAATGGTTTGAGGCTCTATGCTATAGCAGATTGACTAAAGGAAATAAAGAAGAAGAGTTGGTGGGCGTAGCCCCAAGAGAAGGGTGAACCATGTAAACACTATGTTATTTTGCTTGGTGCTTGTATGAATGTGTTTATGTCTTCTTTGCTTAGTGCTTTGAGATGATTAGATAAATCTTCTTATGATTAGTGCTAATGATGTATAGAATGTTAGATCTAATGTACATGAATATGCTCAGTTCTTGATCTATTACATCTAACCTTTTTACTTGTGCTAAGTTCTTGTATACGGTAGATTAGTGTGGATACTGCAAGGTGCTATTTTATCAGCGAAGTAGATAATGATTTCATGTTAAAGAACTGAAGGTTCTAAATGATTTATTAAGGAATACAATCAAAAATCTGTGTCCCAGCTAAGGTTGTAGACACTTGAGTCCTGCAACCACCCCTGTTTGTACCTTGGGTGAGACTTCATATTCTTTGCAGGCGTTGGTGAAAGGGCATGTAGTTAGGGTTTTGTTGGTGCGTTATTGTAGCGTTGAACCCTGGGTCTTCCCCTGTGCTAAAAATTGGCCCTTGACTAAGTTTTGGGGTTTTCTTGGTCATGTTGACCTAGTTTGGGACTTCGATAGCCTATCGAAGAAGAAGAGCAAGACGAAGCGGAGATCACGGGATCTCGGCCCCCTTTTGGGCCTCTTTTTGGGTTTTTGGGAACATGTAACAGGAAAGGGATGTCGACCCATGGGTTTACCCATGTTTAGGCCTATTTTGTATATATAAATAGATGTCTAGGCTAGGAAGAAAAAGGGAGATACAAATGAAATTATAAGCGCTAGACCTAAGTTATGTGAATGTATGCTAAGTGCAAGTAATAGTGACAAATTGTGAAAGACTTAGTGCTGTAACGTGAGGAGGAAGGATCCAGCGAGCTGTGTAGATATTCTATCCTATGAGGAGTAAGGGTTTGAGGATCTGTGCTATAATAGATTGACTGAAGGCAATAAAGAAGAAGAGTTGGTGGACGTAGCCCCAAGAGAGGGGTGAACCACGTAAACATTGTGTTATATTTCTTGGTGCTTATCTGAATGTGTTTATGTCTTCTTTGCTTAGTTATTTGAGATGATTAAATATATCTTCTTATGCTTAGTGCTTGTAATATACCAGATATAAAAGTATGCAGAACAAAAATAAAATGCTAGAAATGGTAGAATAACAACAATGTAACCAGAACATTCACCACAATAGCATTAAAATGATATAAGAATAACAACAGAAATAACACTTTGAATCTGAAAGCAATGTTCATTGCCTCTTCGAGGGGGAAACCTCATGTTGAGAAGAGATCTATTAAAATAATATCCCAGCTAGGGTTCTCATACCCTCGACTCCTATTTATCAAAAGAAGCATCTAGAGGAAGATCCTTCTAGAAGTGGAAGCTTCTATTAGGTCTTCTTACATCCGACTTATTCTATTTTATTGCAAGGCATTATTAATATTGACCTTTATTACATCCGAATATATTGTTCTACCTATGTGTAGGTTAGGACCCTAACATGTCCCCCCCTTAAAAACAACCTTGTCCTCAAGGATGGAGATGTGGAAATTGTTGCAAAATGGTAGTTGGTTCCCAAGTGGCATCTGTTGGATTTGTATCTTTCCACTGGATTAAAAATTCCTTGATGGTTCTCTGACACAGGTGACGCTCACGCTGGTCCAAAAATACTTGTGGCTATAGCCAAATGGACCCTTCTTCGGCTAACTCGGGAAGGTTGGTTTGAATTTGGCACTTAGTTTCGATCACCTTCTTTAAGCAGGAAACATGAAAAACAGGATGTAGCTTCGAATGACTGGGAAAAGATAAATGATAAGCCACCTATCCCACACACTTGAGAACTGTATAAAGACCATAAAATTTGGGTGCTAGCTTCTGAAAATGCTTGGCCTTGAGGGAATTCTTCTTGTAAGGTTGCAGGCAAAGAAACACCTGGTCCCCTTCTTCAAATTGACATTCAGAGCGACCTTGATCTGCTTGTTGCTTCATGTGATTCTGTGCCATGACCAAATTATCTTTGAGGGTATGGAGAATAGCCTCTTGAACTGTAAGAGTTTGGTCAATAGCCTGGACCTTCGAGACACCAGGTAAGTATGAGAGAACTGAAGGTGGTTTTTGTCCATATACCGCTTCAAAAGAAGTCATGCGTGTAGTTGTATGGTATGAAGTTTTGTACCACCATTCAGCTAGGGGTAACCATTGAGCCCACTGATTTTTCTTTTCTGAGGAAAAACACCTCAAATATGTTTCCAAATGCTTGTTGACAACTTTTGTTTGACCATCAGTCTAGGGATGATAAGTTATACTGAGATGCAATTGGGTGCCTTGTGGATTGAATAGTTCTTGCCAAACATTGCTTCTGAAAGTTTGGTCATGATAAGAAACAATAGAGTGTGGGATGCCATGAAGCTTGAAGACCTGATCCATGAAAAATTGATCCACCGTGGATGCTATAAATGGGTGTTGAAGAGCGCATAAATGAGCATACTTGGAAAGGTGATCAACAATCACCATGATGACTTATTTATTTCCTGATTTGGGTAAGCCTGTAATAAAATCCATAGAGATATCCTTCCAAATAACAGGTGGAATCGGGAGAGGTTGTAGTGTGCTCGGAGATTTGATTGTTTCTCCCTTGTTGCGTTGACACACATCAAATTCATTGACAAAAGTATGAATGTCTTGTTTCATACCATCCCAGAAGAAAGAACATTTGACCCTGTCATGGGTTTTAGTGAACCCTGAGTGCCCCGCTGTCGGTGTAGCATGAAGCTCAGAAAGTAGCATGAAGCCTCTTTCATATGTATCTGGTGGTATCCTGAACGAAGATCAAGTTTAGTAAAGAATTGGGCGCCACTCATTTCATCCAGGAGGTCATCAATGACAGGAATGGGAAATTTGTCTTAATGGTAAGTTTGTTGAGGGCACGGAAGTCAGGACACATTCACCAAGAACCTTCTTTCTTCAGGACCATGACCATAGGAGAAGAGTAGGGGATCATACTAGGGAGGATAATGCCTACATTAAGGAGTTCCTGGACCATTTTCTCAATTTCATTTTTTTGGGAAAAGGGGTGACAATGCAAACAAATATTGGAAGGAAAGCTTCCGAGTACAAGGGGAATGGAATGATCATGAAAACCACGTGAAGGAGGGAGTTCTTGGGGAGTGGAAAAGACCACTTGATGTTTATAAAGGATGGCTTGGAGGTCTTGCGGGACCGAGCATGTTTCTATTTCTTGTATGGAATGGAGTTGAGAAATAACACCAGAATGACCCTTTTTGAGCAGCTTTTCCATGCGATGGGAACTATTGATCTCAGGCGAACCGGTGGTGATGCCTTGGAACTTATATTGGTGGCCCTCCTGGTCAAATTGCATGGTTAATTCCTTAAAATCCATGAGAATGGGACCCAAATTCCTTATCTAGTATGCACCCAACACAATGTCACAACCGCCCATGTTGATAGCAAACATATGAGATTTCAGGTGGTAGTCACCAATTTGGAGACGCACATTTTCACAACGCCCTCCACATTTCATGGAGCCACCATTGGTAATCAAGATTTGGAAATTATTGATAACATGGATGTAGCAATGAGTTTCTTGGGCAATGATGTGATGGATAAAATTATGGGTGCTTCCACTATCAACCAAAATGATGATCTTCCGATGCTTGATGTAATTGATTATCTTGAGGGTTTGGGGAGCGGAGAAGCCAGTGAGGGCATTGAGGGAAATGACCGATTCTACTTCGGGAGGGTCTTAGGGAGGGGTTATGTCGGGGGTTTCAAGTGACTCAGACACAAGGGGAGTTTCAATATCTTCTTCCGAAATATCCTTGGAGATGGCCATAAACATATTTT
>WSFP011500284.1:0-13925 GCA_009831015.1 Picea engelmannii | reverse complement strand
AGGAAGAATCCTACCTCGATCCAATCGTTTGATGTTGTTCCACCATTGATCACTTTGACCCAAAGCTTTACACCTGCAAGAAGTTCTCAACAAACAAGTGATGCAAGTATATAGTGACAATATATAAAATGAGTTAGAAAATCAGATAGCATAATCCATTAATAAACATTACAAACATGCCCATGGATAATAATCATATATTTTCAAGATATTGATAGGACAGGAAAGGAGTATTTATATTAATAATTGATCAATAGAAGTATCAACATTACAGACTTCCATGTCGGCATGGTTGGAAACCAAGAAACCAAGTTCCTTCCAACTAGGTCTCCACCACTTCAATCCTCCACCAAATTCAAGCTCATAGAAAAGAGGTAATGAGGTCCTCTCGACAATAAGGAAAGAGCTTGGCATCTGAACATTGTGTTCATGCTTGAGGGACAAAGGGATGTAAACTCAATATGAAGTAATTTCTCCAGAGTAACTTTTCTCTCAAAGTTGAATGCTTTCTCCTCTTTTTCCATAGCTCAAAATTGTTCTCTTATAGCCTCCATAATGCAACTGAAGGGCTGAGTTAGAACATTTCCAATATATGGAAGGCCAAATATCATAGATCTTCTATCGTGACATGGAAACCTGACCTCATTTTGTATTTTCTGGCACAAATCCCGATATACACGAGATGTAGTGGAGAAGCAAGCATATACACATCTTGCAAAGAAGTTAGGGAGCGTATATGTGGAAAAATATATATTTTTGGCTTTGGATTTATCAAAAAGGGGTTGATAAGTCTGCATAGGGAAATGGAAAAATGCCTTCTATGCAAGATAGAAATGGTGAGGCAAATCTTGCTATAACATGGATTTTCAACATACTTCGACAAGCTAACTAGGATTCAGGATTGTGACTAAGGGTCGATGGATTTCATAAGTGTGAGTAAAATTCCTAAATCACAAGGCACTAAGTTCTCTCTGGGAAACAATGTGTTTTACACCGAGTTCACCAAACCTTATACTTGGGCTTAGCTGGAAATTTTTGTAATAACTGTAAGGCCACTCATCATTAAGCCTATAGACGCAACTTGGAGATGAGTTGTCCAATGGGACTGTTTAATGGGGTAAATATATCGGGTGATCCTAGTATTTACTGAGAAAGTTGTTCAAGGATGTGGCTGACTTCAGACCTTACCGTTTGAACAGACGAGAATCCTAGCACGAATACTGATGGCATCTTTGCATATCATGGATTTATGGTTTAATATAGTTCATACAGGTTACTATAGCGATCATAAGGGAGATGACTGGATTGGGTTCATGTGGCACATGGAATAGGATGGCGTCGAGATTCGCTCTCCCTCTGACCACAAAGGTGTACCCATCACATTTAATGACTTTCATTAATAGATTTGTGTCTCTTCTGATCCTACATTATTGAGTAAGAAGTTCTTCACAAAAGAAACACTTAGAAAAAAACTAGAATACATGTTGTGGCTCACAGAGCACGCACTATGGAAAACTAGGGAGCACAAAGAACACACTAGAAAAAATCCTAAAGGAAACTCAAGAAAACGACTAACTAGTTGGAAGAATAGTTACACCAACCAACACTAGAGCAACTTACTAGTCCAAGTGCAACTCGAATACAGAAGCACCCTCTGGGTATACTCTGCAAAGTGTGGCCCGATGTCTGTCCTAGGTACCATAGTCTACCCCCACAGTCACCTATGTAAGTCCCTAAAATAAAGGCAACTAGGTTTCCAACTCATGAACAATCACCAGGTGGGTACAGTCGATAGTCGGGTGGACCGCAATGAGCAGGGTATCAAGCCCGAAACCTATCAAGGGTATTGAAAGAAAGTGTTCCGGAATATGACTAAGGACCTCGAACGGATTCAAGACCCACAAAGCTCTATGGAAAATGTGATCAACGAAATCCCAAGACAAGTCCTCTATATGCATTCCCCACTATGCTTGGTCCAGATTTGGAGGGGTTATCTTTGCTACCTTTTTGCATCCAACCTCGTGTTTAGCCCCTTTGTTAGAGGGGGGTCCTGGATAATTTCCATGTTACTAGACTTCTACACTCCTTATCATAGACTCGTATGTTTGTTTTATAGCCTTGAAGAGTTTCCTCTCTAACCTAAATCAAGGCTCTAGCCTAATCAAGTTGATAGACCCTACAACATAAAGTCTATTAAATTTTAATTAGCATTCTTTTTACTGGCTTGATTTACTCAAAAAAGGGTACGGTAGTGCAACTGATGTTGTTAACACTCTTGCGGAAAATTAAACTTGTAAGAAACACTAGCAAAGAAGGATTATCTTTTTTTTTTTTTTTTAAATGCTTTTAAGATGAGAATAAAACACAACACTATGCGAATTTCCTTTCTTTTTCAAATAACATTGCAAATAAAATGCCAGGAAAGAAAGATATCTAACAAACTAAGTTTTTTTTTTATATTTTCTTCCAATCAAAGCATAAATAACAAAAGATTCTAAAAGAAACTGATGAATGCACGATTCATGCCCCCCCCGACCATGAGGGGGAAGTTTTTTTTTAAATGCAACTCATTTTTCTTAAAATTTCAAGCTAAAAATAAGTTAAAAAAGATAGGAAACGCAAGAAATCTTTTAATGAAAAAGCAAGATATGCTGGAATCCAACCTAGGCTAAAAATGCTATGATAGAGACCAAGATTAAATCAAGGAAATTCCTGAGAGGTATAACTCTTGATAAGGAAGAGGGTGACTACCTCTCCTTAAACAAACATTTTATCAACAGGCACGTTGCTGACAGTTCAATAGCTAGTGTGTGCACACGAGCAGTGTAAGGTCAAAGCGCGTGTACACGCATGTAGGCCTTATACAAGTCTTGTGTACCTCTGCAATTATTCAAAAAAAATGAAAAAAAAAGCAATCAAACACTGGCAGAGACTACTACTATTGAGAACCAAAGTCCCTTGAAGACTCAAAAACTTACCTTGACAGAAAAGAGAAACAATTCAAGGAAAATTTCATAGAACAAAACCAATCTGAGGTGGTACCTATGCTACAAAATGCAAAAACAGAGACCAAAATGAGATCCATAAAATCCTTGAGAAGGATCACTTCTGACAGGGGAGAGGATGCCTGCCTCTCTAAAAAAAAATTATGAACTCAGACACGTGACTGACACTTCATCATCTAGCATGTGCACACAGGCTATGTGAAGGTAGGGTACAAGTACACACATGCAAGCCTTATATAGGCTGTGTGTACCTCTGTGACTTCTGTAAAATAAAAACCAGCCAAGCAAAGAAAGCAGGGAATACTAGTATGGAAGAACAGAATCCCTACTAGCTCAGACTTTTGTAGAAACTCAGAAAAAGGTAGTAAAACCAATTAAAAATACCCAACAAGTATCCCCAGAAAACCCAAGAGACCCCCAGTATGGTCGCCAATTATGTTGTGGGTGGGAATCCCTCATATAGACTTGCACTTAGGGTTTTATCATGCATGCAGAAAAAACCTAAAGATTCCTACTTTTTACCATTATCCCGGACCTAATCCCCATTATTCTTAAGAAAATACACAGTTAAGAAGATCAAGTGAACATACCTTATTTCCAGCATTTGATATCAATCCTTCTTCACGCTTGGTCGCTCTTTGACTGCAACTCTCCTCCCAAGGCTGACCTGCATTCAAAAAAGACAAACAAAGAACTCCATAGCCATTTGATCTATGGATTAATGGGTTAGAGATTTAATCAACATGTATGCAATAAACAATGAAAACCTCATATGGTGGGACGGTAAAAGTACTTCTTTATTATTAACTTCACTAAAGCAACTTACAATGATGAAGTCGACCACTTCTCTACAAAATTGGTCATGGGTTCCTCTTCAACTGTCCTCCAACTGATTTTCTCTATACTTCTCTTTGCACAAGGATGGCTAAAGGTTGGGACAAGGGGAATGCTCAATTGGGTATAGTCTCTTTACTATGATTTTCCTATCCTTTCAAATGGGACCCTTACCCCTTCTTTTATAGGCTAGAAGGAGCTAGGTATTTGGTTGAATGACTGGCCATGCATGGCCGAAAGGTTTAGTTAACTTGCCCAAAGTTGTGTGTTTCATCAACAACTTTCATTTTTCCATTCTTTTGTAGGTACACATGGGTTGTATTGGAGCATCTAGTGTGTACACGCTTGTAGTAATCGAGCAGGGTGCATGGGCCTTTATAAAGAGGGTTTTTTAACTAGAGTTGTTCAGTACTGGCTTGGCAAAGAAGGCATATGGGATGGTCTGATGTCAGGTAAGTATGTTTGGTGAAAATTAGGGTTATAACACCCTCCCTTTATGTGGTTGTATACTTGCGCTCAACTTGTGATAGTTTCTTTTTATCAAATTAGATGGGATGATCCATGGATCCATCTCATGGTTGCACTAAGATGGCTCCTAGGGAAATACTTGATGCATCCATGTGCACATGAAATTCATTTTCCCAGTTTAGAAATATTAGAATAGGTGATGTGTTGATCTTTTCCTTTAGGATGTCGAACTCTTTATCACACTTTGGTGTCCACTAGAACACTTCTGACTTCTTCAATAGATTTTCCAGGGGTGCAATAATGGTTGCATACCTTTTGATAATCCTGCGATATTACCTTGTGTTCCCCAGCATGGAGAGAAATTGTTTTGCGCTTGTAGGCAATGGCATGTTCACAATAACCACAACTTTGGTTGGGTCTACCAATACTCCTTCTCGGCATACTATGTGGCCTAACCGATTTACATGTGGCACACAAAAGATACACTTCTTGAGGTTCATATAAATATGAAATTCCCTACATTTATCAAACATTATATGTAGTAGCACTACATGTTCCTTGAGTAGGATATATACTTTCCAACCATCCATATAAACTTCTATAAATTTGTGAGTAAATTCTCGGAAGGTTGTTATTACAATCCGGGAAAAAACTGTAGGGGCATTCTTTAAGCCGAAGGGCATCACATTGTATGCAAATGACCCCCATTATGTTATGAATGTGGTCTTCCATTTTTCTTCTTCAGCAATTATCACTTGGTGATACCCCGAAAATCCATCTGTAAATGAGTAATATTCTTTCATCAATAAAAGGTGTGGGAAAAGGGTCATGCACAAAGGAAGAGTTAAGACTTTTGTAGTCTGCAAATACCCGAATGTCCTATGTACCTTTCTTTCTCTGGATGATTATGGGTATAACCCATTCTTTTTCTTCCACTGGAAAGATAATTCCATCCTCGAGAATCTTGTCTATTTCCCTCTTAACCTTCTCTTTCACCCTAGGGTTAAGATGATATGGTCTATGCCTTACAGGATTTGATCCTGGTCTTAGTTCAATTTTCATCTCTCCCATATCTCCGTTAATCCTTTTTAGTTCTGAAAAATGTACTTGGGAATAAGTCCTCATACTCCTACAATAGATTATATATCTCTTGGCTAGTTTGTGCATATGGGTAATCTCCTACAATAGTTATCTTGGGTTTCTCTATAGTTCCTATGTGGAATTTTTGCAACTTCAATGGATGATTATAAGAACTATGAGTCTAGATGGGTATGGTGTTTTGGATTTCTCTGCTTCCTTCTATTTCCTTAATGGATAAGTTTCTCAGTTCTTCCAAATCATTCGAGTTTTCCAAATCCTTGTCAATCTTATAGCATTCTATAGGTGTCTTGTTCGTGTCTAGGCGAAGGTTGTACTGAATAATTTGACTATGCTCTGCATAGACCACTAGGTGTAATTTTCGTTTGCCAACATCAGTAAAATGGAATTTTTTAATTATTTGCAAGACTATCTTAAGCTCAAGGTACTTACTTATAAAACAGAAGTCCTTGAAAAATTGGTCTGCTAACATTTTCCAGTTGTTGGTATGCCTTCTGGTCTCTTCATGCATGTACCAAGATTTCGTAATCGGACCTAGCAAATGGGGAAATACTTGAACCCAAAAGTGAGATGGTATTTCTGCAACTTGTCACTGTCTCACGCATTGTTCAATATGTGTTTTAGGATCAAACTACCCATTAAACAATTGTGCAACTTGGAAATCTGTCTGCATCTGTAATTTCGGTTGCTCCTTACCTTGAAATCTATATTAGATAGCTTGCTTCACATCCTCCTAGTTCTTAATCAAGGATTTGTGACTATCCCACCATCTATCAGGGGTGTCCTAGAGGGATAATTCTAAAACTAAAATCCTTTGATCCTTCTCCATCTTTTATTCCATGCTAGCCAAAAAATTGTTAAGTTCTGAGGTACCGTCGTATATTGGATGTTCTCTGACCTTGGTTCCAACCCATGTAGATGCTCTGACAGTTGCACATCTCCTTGAAAATTTTTCATATGAACCTCGCTGCCGACTGTCAAATGCCATTTTTTAATCTTCGTCCGCCAATTGTATGCTCCTCTAAATCACTGATCCATCAACAATAGGATTTATGTATTCTTCTCTAATTCTTATTGTTACAATGTATAACTGATCCAAATATTTTCCTTCCATATTGTTGTCAGTTAGCTCCATATATCGAGGACCTACATACGGATCCAAGGGATGAACTACCTTGATTATTTCTACTTTGAATTTCATAGTATCCCTCTTTAGGTCAATGATAACATAATTATCATAGGCCCAATCAATACCAAGTAGTGAAGGATAGGGGTCCTTATCTACCATGATTTCGATCACCTCAAAATCACCTACAATCTTCACTCCTGCAACATATATCTCCACATTCTCCTGTCTTTATATTGGAAAAATACAATACTGATTGGCCATTATTAACTGGATTGGAGAATATGTCAATTGGGGTTTTCCTAAAGCTTCCCAAGTCTTTTTAGGAAGTATGTTAACACCAGATCCTAGATCTAACATAACATCTTCAATATCAAACTCATCTAGATGGGATGCTAAGATAAACTCTTTCCTAGACCGTATTTTCCTTCTTTTCACTCTATGAGTATTATTCTCAGGAATATTAGTCCTTATTCTATTATTTAGATATTCTTCAGTTCCTAGGACTAGGTACAAGGCATTTCTCAACTTTTCTATCAGCTGGTCATTCCCAAGAATATCAAAAAATAACTGAAACCAAAGGTCAACTACATTTTGTGACTACTCAGGTTTGTCATAATTTTGGCTTAGGTTGATGGAAAGTTGGTATGTATTTTTGGTTTTCATTGATGTCAACCATTGGAGAGTGATATTGTGTATTGATGTCAACTCTTAGTGATTGAAGTCTACCCTTGGAGAAAGTCCGATAGCGAATTTCGGTAGCACAAATTTTTGGGTAATGGAACCAAGGTTGTTTCATGTATAATGGTATGAGTTTTAATATATTTTAAGGTAATACTATTCTATATGTATAGTACATGTCATTACATTTCTGATGGTATGTGGAATGTCACATAACTCCTCGTGGTTAGAGAGTTATGGCCATGTGAAGTTGGAGAACCCTCATGAGTCATCTAGAAGCTCCAAAAGGTCAAAGTAGTCAAAGTGGTTTAAGAGATTTTAGAAGCTAAATAATAAAGTGAAGTGATGAGTGTAGTATAATTCAGAGTGAATACAAAATAAATTATTTAAATAACAAATTTAAAGGATAAATTAGAAGTGGGTTAACCCTAAAATAAGGAAAGTGGGTTAAGATGGTTAAAAGGTAACCCCTTGAGGAAGCTACACGAAAGTATAAATAAGAGAAAAGACTCTCTAATTTTAATAAAACTTAAGAATATTGAATATCTACAGGTGACTGAGGAAACCAAAGGATATATAAGCCGAATTTCAGAGGGAAGGTGGAGTAAAGAAGGTTGAAATTCAAGGGAGGATAAATTCTTTTGACGATGCTTTCTAAGGTATGTTATTTGCAGGTCATCTCACAATTTTTAAAATAATATTTTTCTAGAATTATTTAGAATGTTAAATTGGGAGTCCAATTAGGAAACATGTCCAAGTAGTTGTGATACAAATTTCAACTTCTGGTTTGTTGTATTTTTGAAGTTACACGCCATGGAAGATAGGGTTTGTGGTTAGTCCTCAAACTAGTCTAAAATGGGTGTTTCGGGTAAAAAAATCATAACTTCTTCATAACATATACAAATTCAGTAATACAAAATGTATTGGTTACATTATAGTCTTTATTATTCTGTGTACAATTTTCAGATCCATACCAAAAATATTTCGTGTGGGGCACTCTCTACAAGTTCACTCTCTAGAATAAGCCAGAATTCAACAAGGTATGAAATTTTTTCTAAAACTCCTTTTCTGAGAGGTTCCAAGTAGTGAAGTCTGGAGGAATTGCATAGAAGACACTAAACAACAGTGTGTACATGTTTTAGATATTTTTTCATTACAAGTACATAGTTATGATAATTTCAAGTTAGGGTTGTGGACTAATACAAAATTAGTCATGTGAGACAAAAGTAAAGTTTGATGAAAATGCTAGTCTGTTGTTGTTAAAGTTAATGAAGGTTTGCAGGTATGTGATCATATAAAATAGGTCTATTACAGAGTTACAAATCAAATTTGGATGATGAAATTGATGAGGTATTTTGGTTGAGGTACATGTTGGGTACAAGGTTGAGACAAGTAGTTCATGAATTGGCACATACATGAGGTGTATAGTTGATGATGTTGGTACATATTGATGAGTCAAAGTTTATGTTTATTTGATGCATGATTGGTACATATTTGGTGTGTGTTTGATACACTCATTGATGGTACAGTTTGAGTTACAAGTTGGTGCATGGTTGATGCACTTGTTTATGGTACAGGCTGATTACAGGTTGTTTGGTAAAGGTTGATGCATGGTTAATGCACTTGCTAATGGTACAGGTTAAGGTATAGGTTGATGCATGGTACATGTTGGTTTAGGTTATTGGTACAGTTTTTTCGGTGCAAATTGAATGATACATGTTGTTACAGGTTATTGGTACAGGTTGACAGTGGCAGTGGTTGATTCAGTGATAGTGACAGTTTTTCTACATTTGGACTTTATATTTTAGGTCGGTTGGATGGGGCAAGGACAGGTGGTTGTAGCCACCTTTCGATTGTAGCCAGAGAACATAGGGGTTTGTAGCCTGCTTCTGGTTGTAGCCAGAAAATTGGGGAGTTGGAGCTTCCCTCAGGTTGTATCCTGAGAAAATAGGGTGTTGGAACCTCCTTCCAATTGTAGATGGAAAAAAAAGGAAGTTGGCGCTTCCAATTAATGTAATTCTTAAAGACATATAAGAAAAAGAATTTCGTGGTTTTCTCCCTCTTTGGTTTTCCACGTAAAGACATTGGTGTATTGTGTATGTGTATGATTGTTGATTTGTTCATTGTTTATTTACTCTACAACTTTTGGATGATAAAGATACATTGATACAACACTTGAATTTTATGGTTAAAAAGTATTAAATTTCTTTATTATTGATTAACCGCCCCTCTTAGTAATCCAACAATTGGTTTCAGAGCAAGTTCCTTCATGAAACATTTTAACCACTAGAAGGAGATCATGGATTATTCTGAGAATTGAGTACCACTGTTTAATGGTCATAATGGTTTAAAGTATGAGCTATGGAGTGGAAGGACGAAAGTATTTTTACAGGCACAATGGTATTACATTTGACTATCAATCGTTACAGGATATGATAGTTCAAAAAGGGAAAAGACTGCAGCCAAGAAGGAATTGAAGAAGAATAACAAAATAGAAATGGATTTCATCTGGGAAGGATTACCTAATCCGGTAAGAGAAAAGGTTGGTAAATGTTCATTAGGAAAATAAAATTTGGGATAAGTTACATGATATATATTCTTCACCCATTGCAGATTCAGAAAATGCCAAAGAAGATGCATGTACAGATCAAGAAGACATATGTTCGCCATGTCAAACAAATTCATAAGATGAAGAGTACAAAATCAATAGAGGTATATTTTTTTTCTTTAATTGTGAAAAATACAGACATCTTGAAATAGAATGCCATGAAGGAAATGAGACATAAAAACAAATTGAAAAAGAAAAAAATTATGAGGCAGAATTGATTAGTGCTTTAGATGAACTAAGAGAAGAAAATAAGTCACTCAAGAAACAATTGATGGAACAAAATGAAAGTGTTCACATTTTTGAATAATCCCAATAGGTCATCAAGAAATTAAGAACTCAGCTAGAAGAAGCCAGAAAGATCGAAGAAAATCTTGAATATCAAAAGCAGTGTTTGGAAGCCAACATAGTAGCACATAAGGAAGAAGCATAAATGAGAGAGAATATATTGACAGATCATCTTCAGGAAAGAACTAATGATCTAAACCAACTTGATTCATATTTTGGTCAAGAAGAGAAAGTACTTGAAGAAGAAATAATCACATTAAAAATTCATCTTGATTAAGTGAAGGGAACATAAGAATTCATGAAGTCTCAGATATTAAAGAAAGAAGAAGAGGTTCAGAATCTTGAATAAGAAGTAGTCACATTGAGAAGTAAAATCATCAAGCTCAAAAAGAACATTGAAGAGATAGAAACATCCACATCAATTACAGAGAATGAAGAGAAGCACTCTAGGTTTCTAGAAAAGAAGAATGAAGAAAATAGAAAGAGTTATGAAAAATTACTCAAAGGAAGGAATCATGGTCAACCATAATCTAAGAAAACTATTGAAGATACATATTTAAGAATACCATCTGTGTTCAAGCCACAAAGAAGCTTCAATCATGATCAGACAAGAAAAAAATTCAGAAGGAATACACCACAAAGAAGATCACTCACTCCCATGTATGTAAATTTATTTTATGGTCACTTTTTTTATTGTACAAATTTTGGACATAAGGTTGCATATTGCAGGGATTATAAAATAAATGCTCAAAAAAGAAGTTCCTATGTGGCCACATGTAACATTGAGTGTTACAAATTTCATAACTATGGACGCATAGCCAGTGATTGTAGAAGCATGATTGATACTTCCATGAAAGAGAACAGTGATATCAAATATAAGAAAGTATGGATAATAAAATAGGTAGAATATGTGAACAAAGACCAGGTACCAGAGATCGCAATATTGGCAATAAAACAAGATGAAAAAAATTCTACAGAGAAAAACAAAGATGTCAAATACAGAAAGGTTTTGAAAATAACTGAAAGAAAGGAAGGACAAGTAAATAATGAACAGGTTCAAGATATTATAATTTTAGGCATTGCAGTGAAATATGAATCCACATACAGAAAGAAATTATCCAGAGCTTAGAGAGATAATGAATCTACCAATGAATATGATGATGAATACACATCAAAGAAGGAATTTTTCTAAGCCATCCAGCTTAGAGACTCCCAGGTAATATGAATATTAGACAGGGGGCATCTATGTGATAGTTGTGACAGACCAAAGAACCATCCTTCAAGAAGATTGCAAAGTTTGAGAAGACAAATTTAGAGAAGTCAGTTAGCATAAGTACAATTTGATAGATTAATCAAGACTTCATGATAGTATAGTGATAAATGGGTCAACATTATGGAAAGTTGCATAAGTAGTGTCTTGGACAGTATGGATAGAGATGGATTCGTAAGAACACTTCACAGGTTTGGACAGATATATGACATTGTATGAGAGCATGGATTCATAGATTGGTTCAGAGAGTGGTTCAGAGAAAAATGAACATTATCATAATGGATGATAATTACATAGGAAATGGTTTGAACAACTCTAATATATTCCAAATTGACAAATATCTTTTGGACACATGAAATGCATACAACAATTCACATTTAAAAATGATTAATTCTCAAAAACAACAATGACAAAAATCCCTACGAACTATGGAAATGAAGTGTACACAACAACCTCTACATCAAGGTAACTCAAGGTAGTATTTTATTAATTGAAATTTATGTTGATGATATTGTTTTGGAAGTACTAATGATAGGTTAAGACATAAATTTGCAAAGGATATGAAAAATGAATTTGAAATGTCATTACTTGGAGAACTATCCTTCTTTTTGGGTCTTCAGATATGTCAAAGAAACCAAGGAATTTGCATTTCTCAAACTAATTATATCAAAGAAATACTAAACAGGTTTGGAATGGAAGTTTGCAAACTAGTTATCACTCCTATGAAAATCAGTTTCAAGTTTAGAAAATATGATGATTCAAAGTCTACAGACCAGAGGAAATACAGGTCAATGATTGGTAGCTTACTATATGTGACAACATCTAGACCAGATGTAATGTAGGCAGTTGGACAGGTGGCACGATTTCAAGCAACACCAAAGGAATCACACGTATTAGGAGTGAAGAGGATTTTTAGATATCTCAAAGGAACATAAGAGTTTGGATTATGGTATCCAAAAGGAAAGGATATATCACTTATTACCTACACAGATGCCGATTGGGAAGGTTGCATTGATGACCAACGAAGCACTAGTGGATCAATGTTTTACTTGGGTGAGTGTTTAGTATCATGGTTAAGAAAGAAATAATCATTAATATCCTTATATATAGCCAAGGCACAATATATTTCAATTGTATCATGTTGTACATAGGTTCTATTGATGAAAAAAACTCTGACAGATATATAGGTTGAGTATGATGAGCCCATTCCAAACTATTGTGATAATACAAGCACCATCAGTATCTCAAATAACCCAGTGATGCACTCCAAGATGAAGCAGATTATAATCAAGTATCACTTTCTACGAGAACAAGTTGTAGAGAAGAACATCAGAGTGGAATATGTGGGCACAAAATAACAAGTGGAAGATATATTTTCAAAACCTCTTCCACGGGAATCATTTGAGTATCTTCTCTAGATACTAGGAATAATTTCTTCTCCAAAATGAATGCTTTTGAATTTTTATCCTATATGTATTAGATGTACACGAGGAAGCACCATAAATAGGACAATTTAGTTTGGGAGATCAGTTTCAGGAAGAGATTTGTTAGGGGGAGTAGCCCCAGATGGAAATATACCTTTTCCATTGATGACAAAGGGGGAGAGATTTATCAGATCCAAAGGTAAATTCTTGGAGAGAGAGCATAGAGGTATGTTCCCAAGGGAAGTGATTGTCATAAGGGAAGAATGAGAGATATGACTTCAGAGTGAAACCCTTTGTCAAAGGGGGAGATATTATTCATATGAAGGGAGAGAGAGTAATCAGTGTCTTATAAACAAAAAGAAAAATCAAAGACATGTAGATAGGGGGAGCAGCCACAAGGAGAGTTTAGTCAGGGGGAGCAACCACAAATGAAGATACCCTTTTCCATTGATGTCAAAGGGTGAGATATAGAAACAATGATGAGGAGTATAATCATGAATGTTATCATGACTAAGTGTTTCCATCAATGTTGGTGTTGCCATCAATGCCAAAGGGGGAGATTGTTAGACAGTTAGATTAGGTTGATGGAAAATTGGTATGGATTGTTGGTTGTCATTGATGTCAACCATTGGAGAGTGATATTGTATATTGATTTCAACCCTTAGTGATTGAATTCAAACCTTGGAGAAAGTCCAATAGAGAATTATGGTAGCACAAAGGTTTGGGTAATGAACGCAAGGTTGTTTCATGTGTAATGGTATGAGTTTTAATATATTTGAAGGTAATACTATTCTATATGGATATTACATGTCATTTCATTTTTGGTGGTATGTGGAATGTCACATAACTCCTCACGATTAGATATTTATGGCTATTTGAAGTTGGAGAACCCTCATGAGTCATTTAGAAGCCCCAAAAGGTCAAAGTAGTCAAAGTGGTTTAAGAGATTTTAGAAGGTAAATAATAAAGTGAAGTGATGAGTATACTATAATTCAAAGTGAATACAAAAGAAATTATTTAAATAATAAAGTTAATGGAGAAATTAGAAGTGGGTTAACCCTAAAATAAGGAAAGTGGGTTAAGATGGTTAAAAGGTAACCCCTTGAGGAAGCTACATAAAAGTATA
>WSFP011500276.1:0-13925 GCA_009831015.1 Picea engelmannii | reverse complement strand
CCCCCCGCTATCTCCTCATCGGAGATATCTTATACTAGCGAGGGGTTGACACCATACTTCATCGATGCTTGACTATTGACGAGGTCGATAGAGTCTTAAACAACTACCATAGTGGTGCATGTGGGGGCCATCTTTTGGGAATGTCCACTGCTCAAAAAATCATCCGAGCAGGTTATTTTTGGCCTACATTGTTTCACGATTTCATTCATGCCATGAAGCGATGCGAGAAATGTTAGCTTTAGGCCAACAAAGAATGAGCACCACCTTCTCTTCTTCACCCAATCATTACTACTGACCCCTTCTTTATATGGGGCATCGACTTCATGACTTGTAATCCCCCATCCAGTAATGGACACAAATACATTGTTGTCGCAGTCGATTAATTCACAAAATGGGTTGAATCTATGCCCACCTTCAACAACATCACTGATACTGCAACGCGTTTTTTCTTTAATCACGTCATATCCTACTTTGGAGTACCACTCCAACTAGTTTTCGATCATGGAAAACACTTCGAGAATGAGATTTTTGTCGAACTCTCATCTCGGTTAGGATTCTCCCACGAGTTTGCTTCACCATATTACCCTTAGTCTAACTAACAGGTTGAAGCGGTTAACAAGCTCCTCAAGACCATGTTACAATGCATGGTTAATAAACATAAGACCAGTTGGCGTCATATGTTATTTTCCGCGATATGGGATTACCAAACGACTATGAAAACAACCACCGGTTTCACACCATTTCATCTAGTCCATGGGGTTGAGGCCACTCTTCCCATCGAGTGTGAAATTCCCACCTTACGCACTGCAATTGAGCTATTACCCGACACTGCTCCAATGGAGCAACGCTTGCTGACCTTAGAGTCCCTGGATGAAGATTGTCGGTCTTCATTACAAAACAATGAGGCAACTAAAAAATGGTCAAAGGCCACCTTTGATCGCCATGTCAACCTTTGCTCGTTTCACGAAGGCAACCTCGTCCTTACTTATGATATCACTCACGATACCCTCGGTCATGGAAAATTTGAATCACTATGGCATGACCCCTACATCGTCCAACATTGCCTCACCAAAGGAACATACATCCTGGCCTCTCCCGAAGGCCTCTCTCTCAAAGAACCCGTCAATGGGTTATACTTAAAGAAATTTTACGCCTAAGCGTAGTCATTCTACTTTAGGTTATTTCTTTTATAGTATTTTTAATCTTTTTTCCATCCCTCACGTCTAAACTATCATTTGTGCTATTGACAAATGCCTCCTCCACCGGCCTACCACATCGATTACACCGACGAGGCCAGCCGTTGGACATAAAATCTCGCTTCGGTAGCTTGGGCCCTCTATACCCCCTCACATGAAATTCTCCACTCTAGTAGCATATGTTTGAGTTCAGTAACCAACAACCAAGCTGAATACATTGTCGTCATTAGCGTCCTCGCCGATGCCCAATATCATCGTATTCGTCACCTTAGCGTCTTTCTCGACTCTCAACTAGTTGTCCTCCAGCTCAACAATGTGTACTGCGTCCGTGATCCTTGCCTCTTTCACAAATACCTGCAAGTTAGACTTTTATCTTGACATTTTGATTTCATTACATTTACACATATTCCAAGACAATTTAATCAAATTACAGATAACTTAGCTAACATTGTGTTAGATTGGCATATATTACATCAAGATACCTCTACACACACATAAAACTATCAAAAACCTGTCATAGCATATATAGATTAGACATTATCAACACTTTAAAAAACACATGTAAACATCACATAGACCCCAAAATGTATACTCATATATATATATAAATCAATCACCAGTGCCATCAAAATGTTTACATACAAAACATCATATACAGAATCCGCAGGTCAGTAAAGCACCTTGGTACAAAATCGGCTCACCAGCCTATATACAAAATAAAAAAATACATAGAGTGACACTCAAGGTGCCTCTAGAGCACCACCTCCTGCCCCTCCCTTAGGAGGTGGTCCCCCACCCACTACTGGTCCCTCTAGATCGGGAGGTAACCGCCCGGTCATCGCAACACCTACTACTGCTGCTTTCTGCACCATGACCCGCCACGTCAACGGAACTCCCACACACTGCTCCAGGATGCCCTCATCCTGGATGTGTGACCACATGCCCTTAGGCATGCCCTATAGCACCACCTCCAGGCGGTGGCGAATATCCTCAAAATCTCCCCCGGCCTCCACCGGAGGAGCATGCGATGGCCCGACACTTGGGTCATCAAAAGGACGTCTCCTCACTACTCTCTCATCATCAGCTGGTCTCGCCTCGGCATCCTCACACCGAAGTCTCTCCCCTGCCCATGATAGTCTCCCCGGCTACTGGTGAGCCGACGCTCTCATCAACTCAACCTCACGCCTCCGAGGTCCCACATCTGCACATACAAACGACCAAATGATATTATCAACATCTATACAAAATACATATGTCATGCTATCTCAAAAATCAACATATCAAACACATAAACATACCTCGGTGATCAAACACCTCCCCTGGAGGTAACACCATGTCCGGATCATCCCGAAAGTCCACACCAACGTATGGATACTGTAGTATAACCTGCGGCATCTGCCGCCACACCTGTGCTACCTTAGCCGTGAAAAAATGGCCACCCTCACCACCACCGTGGCAAACCAAAATCGTTGACCACCGCCTCAGTCACAACTCTCATGCACCAGGAGCACCCAATAAAATACTAGGGCGCAACATCGACACCCTCTCCAAAATCCAGGCCACCAAGATGGACCCAAAGACAAATTCCCTTGAGTCGGTAGAACGACATCTATCTAGCTACCCTACGATCCTGACATGTAGCGTCAACCCCCAAGCACAGTGCTCCTCGACCAATGCCCTCCCCATAACCCTCAGCTGACCACCATTGATCCGTTGAGTCACAAGGGACCCATACACCCTCACAATCATCACTGCTACACAATAATGCGCTAGAGCATCCATCGCCCCGATGCTCACGATGGAGCCTGACATGTAGTTCTCCCTCAAACAATACCTCCGGCCCAAGGTTGCCAATGACACTTCCGCAGGTAACACCGGCTCCACCGGTAGGGGCGTTCCCCGAAAAGGGAGCCCAGTCAGAAAGTATATGTCCTCCACCGCAGTGAAGGTGTTCTGCTCTCCCCGCACCATAAAGCAATGCAGGTCTGGACTCCACATCCGGATCAGAAACTGCAGGAGATACTCCTACGCCCGTATCAATGGGCACTCTAAGAACTTCAGCATCCCACAGGCTTCCAAAGTGGCACGAACCCCCGGCTCCTCAATAGCCATAACATCCCTCAGTTGAGACTAATCCCGCTCTCGCCAGCCGACCGACATCATCCAAAATGATCACCTGCAACCACATAATACAGTCATAGGTTAGCCATATTGACCATAAAAAACATTAAAAAGGATAAGTTTTACACCCGTCAGCCTTGCCCCAAGGTGTGGCTATTTAACCCATAGGCGCGCACATATGCACACCTTTTCACCCCACAGGTGCGCACATATGCGCGCCTGTCCATCTCACAGGTGTGCATGCATGCACGCCTGCTCACCTTACAGAGGTGCCTCCATGCACCCCTGTCACTAACACAGGCACGCATCACAATGCACCTGTCCACTACATAGCCATGCACCCATGCACGACTGTGCAGCAAACAGGTGCGCATATCATACATGCCTTTGTCCCTCCTACGGGCGCACCCATGCATGGCTATCCGGATAACAGGCGCGCACTCGTGCACGCATATTACTGGATCGCCTGTGCACTGGGGGCCCACCACCATAAAGCCCCCTGTATGGCCCTCCATAGAGGCCCTGCCCATAAATGGAAAAACTACTTCTATGCAGGACGATAAGACTACTAACATGAAGCTCACTGGTCCTGGATCAACTGCCTCATTCTCCCAGAATTTGCAAATCTCCTCTGAATACCTCTCGTCCAGTCACTCTGGTGGCAAGTACAAATGAGGTGGCAATGTGAGCCCCACAACTACATATAGGCCTTTCCTCCAAACTTCCAAACACCATTCCGGGAGCTCTGGGTGTCCATTTTTCGATCCGTCTTCAGCCACGGGATCAACATCCCGTCACCTACATCAAGACAGTCCCCGAGCCAGTTTTTATCCTTAGCCCCCGGGGTGCCATTTTTTCATACCCCGTCCAGGTATGCATGCTCATGTTCAAAATTATCAAATAAATGCTTGTATGTTCGATTCTCTTCAGATATTGTTCACGTCGAGTATTTGGTTTTCATGTGTGTAGGTACTTGGTCATCATACATCAACATAACCCCTTCAGGTATATAATCGGCACTGGCATGTAATCATTCCATTTGAATCTCAATTGCATCTTTAGTCACACCCTCTGACATTTGGCTTTAGGATCCCCATCTTCGGCTCTGCAGTAGAGACACTTCCTTTGCATCTTAGGTACTGTCACCTGGTAGCACTCTCCCCCACATGAATTGTCCCATTCATAACACCCTTTTGCACTTTGAAACTCATGTTGTTTTTTCAACCCTTTAGGGATGGGAGTCCCGATAGTCTTAAATCATGTCATGAATCAGCCACATAATCCATCTCCTCATTTTGCTAGCTTTCCCAATGGACTCCTAGATTATCTCTTCAAGGTTCTATTTTCACTGCACCTCCGCAGTATCATGAACCCTCCATTTCATCCACAATCAGTTTGCCCCTCTGCAAATTTCCCTCCATTTCATCTACCTCATACAGAAACCCACCCATGGGGCCTCCCACCTTCCACCAATTCTCCAAACTAATGGAACCCTCATTGGCCCAACCATATTACATTAGGGCACCCGTTTCTGTATTTGTACACTCATCCAAAATTATTCTTTATTTATTGTAAAAAAACCTTTATTTCCAGCATTTACATACCTTTTTGTCATCACCTTCGGTGAACTTATTTTTTTTTTGGCAAACGCAACCCATGTCGCCCTTGGTTGGGGCACTCCTTATCATCTACCCTTGTTGACATCGTCCATATACTCTGAGTATCCCACATACCACTTACCTCTTCCCTTTGAGTTTGTTCACTTTGTCTCACCTCTGGCACAACTTATCCCACGTCTTGTTGTCCCCCTGACACTCGACCTAGTTGAACAGTTGCGGCCACTTATACTTCGCATATACCCCCAACCAAGGGAAATATTGATTCTTCATACATCTTGGCTTCGACCATGTACCTCCTCCAGTTCCTAACCTCACCTAGAAGATTTCACGAAGCCCTTTGCTTCTCGGAGTTGTGTCCCCCTTTTTGTCGACATCAGTGCAGTTTTCCAGAAGGGTGATAATATCTTGACTCTCATTACCTTTCCAATGAGAGGTCTCAGATGGCACAGGGAGAACCACAATTTCTCCCTGCTTTCGTTGACCCCCGTAACATTCAACTTCAAAACTTTCTCATGTTACGGTGGGTCTTACTTTGTGACTACTGCAGTTATTTCTCATATTTGTCGAAGACCTCTGAACTTGGCTGGGATATCAATGCCTACAGAATCCGTGATATTTCTTACAGATGTCACTACCTACTGTTCAGAGTATGTTCCTTCACAGAATTGTCTTCTGCCTTTATCATGACTGCCCCCGAGGGCGTTGCAGTTGTCTACATCAACACACCATTCCTTTTTGAGTTACATGAACACGAGCATGGGGCATGCTCGCCTCGTTTGTACACAGTTTATTTTTACACACGTTGTGGAAGGTTGGGTTCTATAGGTTCCCTTCTCCCTCCAACGGGTAACTCTTGACACTCTCACTATCACTCTCTCTTACAACGACACTCTTAGTAGAAGAAACATTGATGAATTTTGGCTATACTTATGCTCCTAACCTCATCCATCAGGGGGCATCTGCTATCACTGAAATTTCGTCCGCAAATGGTTACAATTATGAGGTCACCCATGGACCAAAATTACCACAAAAGAATTTCCAAAGGGTCAAAAACTATACAACCAGTGATAAAATTAAACTATGCTATGACTACACAGGGCACGCGTGCACATGCGCAAAATAGAAACGCAGGAAAAGTGCACATGCGCCCGATGTGCGACTGTGGTTGCTAAAATCCACACACATGTGAGAACGATGCATTTATGAGATTGGTCGGCCTCCCACCCACTTCTGGTTCAGCTTCCAAGTTGATTTGAAACTCAAATCTGGACTGGATCCGAATGAGTGGTTGGTCAAAGACCTAAAAATGCCCTAATTAGCCTCTTTTCACACTACAAGTTGGTTGCACGATACCTCAAAGAGGTGCTATAAAACAAGGCCATTGGTGCACTTCATTTTCAAGGAATTCAATAGAAAAGTTATGTTTCTACTATTCTCTTGAAGAATCCTTTATTCTCATCAAGAGTATACTAGCACCATTACATTGGGCAATCCATCTCACCCCTTGAGTGGATTATCTTGGAATTCTTTCACCATTTTCATTCAAAGTTGTAAGAAGAGCTTATTTGTGGGGGTCCAAGAGACCTCCCTTGGAGGAAGAAGGGACTCATAATCCTCTTTCTTCTCGGTGTTTTCTTTCACTAATATCAACCTTGCCATTGGTGACATGAGTCTTATTGATTTATTGTTCTTATGTCCTTATGCTCAAATAGTTTAGTTCTTCTTTTATTTTTTAGTTTATTTCTTCATTGTTCTTTTATATTTCTTTCTCTAACCCTTTTCCTTACAACTGTCCTGCTTAGAAAACCCAACTAAGCTTGTAAGCACCTCTGTTTTTCTCACTAAGGTGAAGAAAGAGGCACAACAACTAGTGTGGCATAGGAACACCAGTAGGACCATAAACTAGGTTAGGTGGATAGTTGTAACTAGTAGGTCCTCCTATATACGATTGTTACTAGCCAGGATAAGCAGGATTCGATGACGGTTGAGAAACATTTGCATAACCCGGTGGGTTCTGAGCATTATAAGCCGGGTGATTTGCTTTCCCATAAGGAGGATAATTTTTTTTTCCTTGAGGAGGGTAAGGATTAGATCCCAAAGGCAAATACACATTAGACCCATGGGGAGGATAAGGTTGCTGTTCTTGAGGACTCTAGGTGGTGTTTGGGATGCCACCCAGATAATGTTGTCCATAAGACGGTCCAGAAGGAACATGATTTGATACTCCTCCTTGTGGGTTATGCTATGAGTGCCCCCCAAAATAGGGTTGGGTAAATGTGCCTTCAGAAGATACTCCCTAGGATTGTGAAGGGTTTCTAGCAGATGAAGGTGGCCCCCCTGGTAGAGGTGGATTAACGATTGGGGTATGAATGGAAAAGGGAGGTTTTCCTCTAGGAGGAATATGAAAAGGGGGCTGTCCCCCAGGAGGGGTAGACCTGCCATATAATGGTGGTCCCCTAGGAGGGATAGGTCCACTAGATGGTGGCTGCCCTCCAGTCAGTTGTATTTGGCTGGAAAGGGTCTACATTCTCTGGTGAAAAGATGTCCCAACAAGATCATGCAGGACATGTGGAGTTGTAGAGTGAAAGTTTGTAAAAGAGGGGGTAGGGATCGAAGTGCCTTGGGAATGAGTAGAGGTGATGAATCCAACATTAGGATAGACTTGTTCTGACGCAAAAGTAGGGTTAATGACCTGATCGATGGGGTGATTCATAGTTTGACCAGATTGTCATGTTTCACCAGGAGGGTCATGAGGATGAAAGGGTTGTCGAATAGATTCAAAATTCTCATAAAGATCGCATTCTGATGAAGTCCTCCATATAGAACGAGCAGGTGTGGGATTTGTATCTACTGTAGTGGTAGGATGAACAAGATTCCTATACTCATCATCAAAGGTTGGTTCTGTGGATCTCATATATGTTTCAGTAAAAGATCTCTCCGGTAATTGTGGGACCTATTCATCTATGACGTTCCCAAGGGAATCTAAATGAAGTAAAAGTGGTTTGAGAGGGGTTACCAACACAGATGTAGTGCGAGGAGTGGGATTCTCAACTGTAGTCAAAGCGCCTTTTGAATTGTCTAATGGAGGAGCAACAACACTCCCAACGTTAGATTGATTTTCTACCTCTCCACGATAGTTGTCTTTTCGAGGGTTAGGAGGTAAGGGTTGGTAGCCTTCCAGAGGCAGCCCTTGCATCCTACGTGATCGACGAAGACATTTACCGTCTACAGGCTCAATTTTGGAGAATAACAATAAACACTGAAAATCTAGGGCTAACTAACAAAAAGAAACAACATACGCTAAAAAATCTAGGAATCAAAACCAAGCAAACAAGACTTCTCTCGATGATTGTACTAGTTGGTGATGAAATCCAACGTCGCATGATCAAGTCAAGAATGGGCTAGGATATGGTGGAACAGTTACAATGGCGACCTGCTTAATGGAATTTCACCTTGGTGCAAGCTTCCACACAGTAATTGTGGATTTACCCTCCAAGGCGCCCAAGTGAGTTTGACCAATGTCTGTCCCAGGTATAGTGAGACTTCCCTTCATTGTCAGCTCGTGTAAGTACCTAAGGATTATGGCAACTAAGGACACCAACTCGCAGTCAACCCTTGGGCAGGTACAGTCGACAGTTCGATCCGAACATATGGGCAGGATAACAAGTCCGAAATCAACTCGAGAGGCTCCCATACATAATTGTGGGTATACCTTCAAGTGACCCCAAATATATGATCTGACCACTACAAACAGTTGAATCACGAAGGGATAATCTCCATAACTCACCCGAATGCGACCTCGTGCGTAACCCCTATGTGAGAGGGGGATCCCAGAAAGCCTATATGACAATTGGATTTGACTCTCCCTATCTTAGGATACTAATTTTTTTTTTTGAAAAACTTTGGAGAGTTGTACTCACAGCCTAATCTAAAGTGCTAATCCTATTCTAATGTTGGTGGAAGATCCTAGAAACAAAAATTTTCTAGATAAATTTTAATTAGTGATGATTTTATGACTGTTCTTTACTCAAAGGGTGTATGCCAATGAAACTGATGGTATGATAACGCAATTCCCAAAAATGCACAAGAAGATGATAAACAATCGTTTCTTTCGATGAATTCCTATTTATGGGAAGGAGAAAAGTTGTTTTCACTATCAAACACTAATATGCAATGTCCTCATACAAGTGTTTCTCAATCAAAGCCAATGCAATGCTAAAAAATTCAGAAATGCCTTCTAATATCCAAACCAATCACTAAAATATGTCCTTTTTCTTATATGTGAATGATAATCATATGCAAAACTTCTAATTTCAATCAGACTTCAAGATTAAACAATTAGAAGCAAACCTCACACAAAACAAAAATACACTCTCGTCGTGAAATAGACAAGAAGGACAAAGATAACCAAATTTGCAAACAAGAACCAAAGAAAAACCTCAAACAAAAGAGAAATGTTGGAAAACTGACCTCAAAGATCAAATGAAAAGTTTCACAGACCTTTGGATTTCCTCACAAAAGTTTTCACTCAGTTAGATAAAGGAGAAGAAAACAACAAGTTAACTCTAGGTCAGCAAAGACAAAGACTGGCTTCAAGGCAAGGAAAAAAATTGTCAAATTCGCAAACAAGAAGAGATCAATCCTTAGAAAATAGAGTATTGAAGGCCAATACCAAGATGGACTGAGAGTATGAGACCCTGAGCAAATGCCAAAACCAAGAAATAGCTTCAGAAGATGAAAATTCTGGAGAATTTCTCACAAAAATGGGGTAGCGCTCTGGTGTAAGGGTCACTAGAGAATTCTAGTGCTCTATGTAAGGCTAAAGGGGAGTGCTAGATCTCTAACAACAACAGGGAGGGGAGTGGTCTTCTCCAAAAACCCAAAAAAAATCCCAGAAACTGAAAAAATCAAGGAAATTCAGTCAATCAGGGTGATCCTGATAGCATAATGAGGCAATCAAACACATATAAGAATAAAAAATACAATGTGGAGAAGATTAAATCAGTGGGAAAAGGGCCAAAACAAGATCTGGGAATGGAAACAATAATCAGAGCTTGTCCCCAGTGGAGTTGCCAATTTCTGTTGTAGGTGAATCCCCCTGCGGACAAGTGGATTCCCTCTTGGTCTCTAGACTCCTAAGGCCAAGACAGAAAATTTATTAACATGGACACTGACTTCCTTTTAGATCTAATCAAGCTAATAAATGAAAGAGAAGGAGAAAGATATGTACCTTATTAGCTACAATTGTCCTTGCAAAGTCCAAGGTGAGCTTCAATCTCGAGCTCCTTGATAGGTCCTGCAAAATAAACAAAGATACAATGGACTTCCTACTCTAATGAGATTAGCTCAAACATAGATCCATCTATTGTAGACAAACTCATATGGAAAAAACATAAGTTTGAAAGAAATAGGCCAAGCATTGATTATTAGTGAGAACAAGTAGAAGTACTTACAATCCTTTGAATGAAGGTGCAACAGCCTCTTCGAGTTCTCCTTGTCCAACCCCTTTTCTCAAATAATCTCCACTAAATGCTTTGATGACATCTCACTCATGAGATCATAAGTTTGATGTAATTCTCAATCTCCATTGTTTTTCTGTATGTTGCCTATGAGATCATAGGTTTCATACCTCCAATCTTTTTCATGTACCTTTCACCATGAGAAGGCCTCCTTATATAAACTTGGAGAGGTCCAACCACTTGAGAGATATTTGGGATAAGTTGAGGATTCCTCTCCTTCAGTTGAGGATCTTCCCTAATATCATGCCTTGACCATCTATTCGAATCCAACTACCTTCAGGAGTTGAGGGATTCTTCTCTTATTTGTCTCAACAAACCCAAAATTTGCTAAAAAAAGGGTAGCGCTCCCCCAAAAGGGTGCATAGGGCACTCAAACACTCCCCCAAAGAGGCTCAGTGAGCGCCAACACTCCCTGACAGTGGGTAGGGGAGAGCTCCTCTCCAAAATCCATTTTTTTGTGGTTTTTTCAATGGAAAAATGTTTGTACTCCCTGTCAAGTGACTTCTCTTATTAAAAACTAGTCTTTGGGGTGTCTTAAGTGTCTTTGTGATGTCGTTAGAGGCACGACATAGGAAATATGGCAGTATATTGTTTGTGACACTTGCAACACTTGTAGTTAAGATGCGACACTTGCGGACAAGATGTGACACTTACAACACTTGTAATGACGACACTTGCGACACTATCGAAGTGAGTAATTTTGAAGTTTATCACTAAGTTGGCAAATGTTGGAGACTATTGGGATGATGATACTATTAGTAAGATTACAGAACTATTGCATGAGTATCAGGACTTGTTTCCAGCCAAGTTCACAGACATGAAGGGAATTAAAGGGCCCATGGGAGACACGAAGATTCCTTTGAAAGAAGATGCACGACCTGTCAAGCAGAGGCCTTAGAGATTGAATCCCAAGTACAAGCAGAAAGTTAAGAATGAATTAGATAGAATGATGGAAGCAGGAATTATAGAACTAGTCGAAGAATCTGAATGGATCATCCCTACGGTGGTCCAAGATAAGAAGACATGAGAAATCAGAATCCATGTAAATCTAAGGAAATTGAATGATGCATGTTTACATGATCCATTTACTACACCTTTTACTGATGAATTTCTAGATAATGTAGGAGGACATGCAATTTATTTATTCACAGATGGATTTTTAGGCTATCACGAGATCAGAATTGCTAAGGAGGACAAACATAAGACTGCATTTGCAATAGAACGAGGTTCTTTTCAATACATTGTGATGCCTTTTGGCTTGAAGAATTCACCAACCATCTTTTCCAGGTTGGTGGTCTAAGCATTTAAGGAATTTTTACATAAGTTTTTGGAGGCCTACTTTGATGACTCAACCATTTTTAGTGTATTGAAAGATCATATTGAATGTTTGAGATTAATGTTGGATAAGTCCAGGCAATGTCAGATTGCCCAGAACTTGAAGTTGTGTATTTTCTTTTCACCTTTTGGTGTGATGTTAGGACACATTGTGTGTAAGCAGGGGTTGTTGGTAGATCCTTCCAAGATTGCTATCATTGTTGATATACCTCCTCCTACTTTGGTTAGACAGATGCACACTACATTGGGACACATTGGAAACTACATAATTTTATTAAGGGTTACGCACAGATAACAACACCTATGGAGAAGCTATTAAAGAAGGATAGTAAGTTTCAATTGACAGAGGAATGCCATCAAAGCTTCGACACATTAAAGCAGAAGATGGTCACTACACCTATTTTGGTTTTTCTAGATTGGAGTAAGGAATTCCATGTTCATGTTGATGCTTAATCCATTGCATTAGGAGTAGTTTTAGCACAACCAAGTACATGAGATATTGACTACCCTAGAGCCTTTGCTAGCAGGAAGATTTGTACATCTGAAATGAATTATACTACAACTGAAAGAGAAGGCTTAGCTATGGTATATGCATTGTAGAAGTTTAGACACTACTTGTTGGGAGGATATTTTAAGATGTTTACCAATCATTCTGCATTGAAGTACTTAGTCAACAAGCCAGTGTTGGGGGGAATAATTTTCAGATGACTATTATTATTCTAGGAGTATGAATTTGAGGTTGTGGTCAAGCCAGGAAGAATGAATAAGGGACCTGACCACTTATCCATGTTAGAACATGGAGAGGAACTTACCAGTTTGGATGATACACTACCATATGCATAGTTGTTGGCCATCAGGAAATTCAATGATCACTTCATCAAGATAGTCCAGTTCCCGTGTACAAGAATGACACCTCACGAGTATACAGTTATTCAGAAGAAACTGTTAGTAGTCCGTGCTGCAGATTTTCAACTTATAGTTGGACATTTATATAATATGGGACCACATTAGATCTTAAGAAGATGTGTTATGGAGTTAGAAATACCATTGATTCTTGTAGAAGCACATGAAGACATCGAAGGAGGATATTATGAAGGGAAACCAACAATGCAAAAGGTTCTCAGAGTTGGCCTCTGGTGGCCCACTTTACATAAGGATGCTAAGGAATACTACAGAGCCTGTGATGTATGTCAAAGAGTAGGGAAGCCTTCTAGAAGGGATGAGATTCCTTTAGCACCTCAGTTAACTTTACAAACATTTGAGAAATGGGATATTAACTTTATGGGACCTATCAACCCACCAGGAAAGTGCACATGAGCTTGATATATCATCACTTCTACATAGTATTTGACCAGATGGATAGAAGCAAGAGCACTTAAATACTGTAGTGAAACTACAACTACACGATTCATCTTTGATGATATCATAACTAGATTTGGATGCCCAAAGATCCTTATGAGTGATCAAGGAACACACCTTATTAACAAAACTATTGAAACCTTGAATCAAGAGTTCAAAGTTCACCATCAGAAGAGCACACCATATCATCCATAGGAGAATGGTACAGTCAAAGCTTTCAATAAGATTTTGGAGACAATGCTGACTAAGATTTGCAATGTTAACAAAGATGATTGGGATTTGAGAATTGCATCTTTATTATGGGCTTATCGAACTACTTGCAAAAATTTAACAACGCAGACTCCCTTCAAGTTAGTTTATGTCCAGGAAGCAGTGATACCTATGGAATACTTGGTTCCTAGTTTAAGAATTGCAACATTTATAGGTATGGATGACACCTGTGTTGTTCAAGACAGGCTCGCACAATTGATGGAACTAGAGGGAGACAGGTTCATTGTAGGATTTCATCAGCAGGTACAGAAAGAATGAGAAAAGTCTTACCATGACAAACATATCAAGAAGAAAGCATTTAAACAAGGAGATTTGGTACTTTTATATGACAACAAGTTCATGAAACATCTAGGAAAGTTAAGGATACATTGGCTTGGGCCATTCGAGGTTGTCTATGTTACAAAAGGTGGAGTCACGCAGTTGAATACTCTTAATGGAGAATGGAAGGATGTTTTAGTAAATGGGAGCCAATTGAAGATGTATTGTGACAACCAGCTGCCTTGCAG
>WSFP011500275.1:0-13925 GCA_009831015.1 Picea engelmannii | reverse complement strand
TGAATGAAAAAGGCACTCCCCCTCTTCAGGATCTGTTGGTTCTTCTGGTTGAATTGTTGTGGTCACGACAATAGCAGTGGGGTCTGCATCAATGATCTGTCCTTTACCGGTATTTTCAGAATCAGATTCTGAATCAGGGTTGGGCTCCTTGTCTTTGATATCAGCCACCAATGAATGTTTTGAGCGACATTCATCGGTGTTGTGCCAGTGGCTTTTGTGGAAATCGCACCATTATACGGTGTCCTTCTTTGTCTTCTCGTGACCCTTCTTTTCATGTGTCTTGGATTGGTTTTTGGGAGACTGTTTGTTAGGGTTGTCTTTGTCATACTTTGGTTGTTGCGGATTTGCAGACCTGAAATCCCATTTGTTCCGGTGCTTAAATTTATGCTCGATTTTAACAACATATCAATAGGCAACACTGAGTGATGAGATGTCCAGAAAATCCATTTCAGTTTGGATGTATCTGTGTAGAGCCCCATGGTATTTCAGAACCAAATGTTGCTCGAAGTCTTTGATACCCAACTTGGTGTGCAAGGTATGGAAGGTATTGGTGAACTCCGGAACTGCTTGGCCCCTCTCTTGCCACAGTGTGGTCCATCTCATGTACTGGTCCTCATAGTGGCCAACAGGGTAATACTGTTCCTTTACCACATCCACAAAAAAATCTCAAGTGGGATCGACCCCATATATTCCAGACTCCTTTGTGGAACTTTGCTCCCAGTAAGTTTCCCACCAATGTTTGACATGAGGGAGAGCTTTAAGGAGTGCAAAGGTGATCTTTTCTTTGTAGGAAAAATTGTGAATAGAGAAATAACCTTCTAGCAGAGTTAACCATTTTTCTAGGGATTTTGCATCTATTTGTCCTTCAAATACAGGAATATCAAAATTAACTTGTACCTTGAAAGGCAAGGTGCCTCCAAAGTGGCTGCTTGATGAAGATGCACCTGTTTCTATCGGTAGGCATTGAAGGATGTGGGAAAAATTCTCCATAATTTTGTCCCTTTGTCGCGTGAGAGCTTGCTCAAGCAACAGACTGATAGGATCGTCTGCTCCGTCGTTTTTATTTTCTTCCGCCATTGAGGGTTTCTTGGGTGTGCGAGAGAAATTATCCTCAAGAGAGACAAGCTCAAGACCCAACTTGCTATACTCAGACCTCATTGGGGACATGCACTGAAAAAATGATCAAGAACAACCTACTCTGATACCACTGATCCAGATTATTTTCGGCACGAAATGAGAGCGAAGATATAATAAAGAAATGCACAGAGATATCGCAGATATTCAATAATATAACAGAAATGTATCAGATATGCAACCATAAGCATAGATATACAGTAATACACGATTTCTATTAATGAAATAAATGTACAGAGACTGTAAAATACAGAGCGAAAGACTCGCTAGAATGGTGACAGCTTATCTCTGAGAAGAGATGTGACGGCTACTCGCATTCGCAAGAAGATGGTTACAATGAGGCTCTGAAGGCCCTTTTACAATAAACAAGATTGCCAAAAGTCCTAGACATCCAAAAACCTAACCCTAGGAGATGAAGCGCCAAAAGTCATGTGGGCCCCGTTTCTGTAAGTTAGTACATCAACTTCTCGGGGTCGTAACTTTTGCATACGATCTCCGTTTTAGGCATATGATAACTCGTTGGAAAGGTATCGTCGAGGAGATTCATTTTGGCTCAATCATGCCTTTGGATATCATTGAGGACCTCGATCTCAAAAAACCTTAATTTAGGCCCTCAAAATGGCCCCGAAAGTTAAAACCTGCTAAAAATAGTAAATTGTCAAAATTGCCAGAAAGCTATTTTGAGCTAGTTGGAAAAGGTGGGTGGCCACCGATATCCACCTAGATCACCATCTCTATAAAAACATAGGGGGATTCATATCTTGGTGAGGTTTTCATTTCGGTCTTAATAGATTCAAACATCAACACTCGCATGTTCCATACTTTTTGTAGAGGCTGAGCTCTCCCTTCTTGCGGTCATACTTCCCTGATCCCTGGAAGTCTTGTGTTATGTTTTTCCTCTCCATGGATAAACCAATCAGCTTGTGAATGTTGTCCACATGGATGGGGCATGCCTTATCCAACAATAAGGTTGTGCACTCAACTAATGAGGAATATTGTGCACCGTGCAACTTCTCCGGTAGTGCCGAACACTGGAAGGTCGCACAAACTCATTAGAGTAGAGTCCTGTAGGGGTAGGTAGGACTGTTTCCATTGCCATTGTAACTCGTGAATTGGCAGAGATGAAAAATCCATGCACGTGTTAATGGATATTTGGGGATACTATGAGGAATCTGTGAAGTCAATGTCGAGCAACCGAGTTTTCTCAACTTTTCCGTCGATATCACCCATATCTTCGACCTGTGGATCAACGAATTCCACTAGAACAACAACCTTTAGGAGGGATTCCCTTATTGTAGTGTGAACCATACTGGTAGACAAAAAATTGGTAAACAAAGGAGACTCATGGATAGGGACATGGGTGCAGTCTCACAGAGTGTTCGATGGGCTCTTGAGTGAAGAATTCAAACAACAACCAGAAAGTAATGACTCGAGAGGGAGACAAGCACGAGGTTATAGAGAGTAATGAAGAAGGTGACGTAGGATGCACATGGCCATGTCATAAATATGGAAACCACTTATATTAATATGACATTAACAATGGACATGGCTATTAATCGTGGAAATATCTATTTGGGTTTTGGGCAATTAAGGGCACAATCGACAACATGGTAGTGGGATATTTGGTGGAACAAAAAAATAATTAATGCACTGACAATTAGTCGGAAAGGTACCTACAATTGTTGGGACTTAAATGACTTGGACTGCCAATGATGGGACGATGACCAAAAAGGTCCCAATGACATTTAACAAACAAGGTGATAGCGACATGACATATATTTCAAACTTGGAAGCTAATAAATACCAAAATATTTGACGTAGACCTTCCCGACCACAAAGGTGTGATACAGGCTGGACAAATTGAGAACGACAACTAAACTCTAGGACAAGTGACAACTGGACACGTCACCATTTTATTGACAAAAAGGGGAAACAACAAAGCAATTGAAATGGAGGGCTTCATGCGTGCACTATTCACCCATCCTATACAAAGAATACCATTTAGTTGTACAAGTTTGAAAACTATATATTCTTCAATTTCGACAAATATGAATGGCCCAATCCAATGCATTTGTAACTTCCCCAAATGCTTTTGGTACTTACTGTCATACAACAAAACTTGATCACCTTGCACAAAAGTCTTAGTCTTAATGTGCATGTCATGCCAAGCCTTCTTCCTAGACTTTTACACAGTCTAACAAAAATCTACCAGAAATCTTGTTTCATACAGTTCTAACATCTCCACAACCCTTTCCACAACCGATTCATCATCAATCATACATGTCACATGTGCAATATATAAGCTCGAGGTGACTAAATCAACAAGGATGTCTACTTCTCTACCATAGACCAGTTGGAAAGGACTATATTTGTGAAACTTCTTTATAGTAGTCATATAAGACCATAAGACTACGAGAACTCTTTCATCCCATTCATCCCTGTTTGCGCAACATACCTTAGTTAATCCTTTCTCCAAAATCTTGTTAAACACCTCTATTGTACCATTGGCTTGTGGATGATATGGGATGCTTTTGTGATGTTGAATTAGGAACTCACGGATGAGAGTGGCTACAATCTCCTTGATGAAATGTGCACCTTGATGAATGGTCAAACTTCGAGGGCATCCAAACCGAGTGATGATGTTCTAAAAAATAAACCCGACTGTCGTATCTATGGAGCAATCAATGAGTGGTTTTGCTTCAGCCCAATGAGTGAGAGAGTCACTAGCCGTGATGATATACCTTGCTTTCAAGTGTTTGGCAGGTGGATTGATTGGTCCTATGAAATCAAGTGTTCATTTCTCAAAAGCATGTAATGCTCGGACAGGGTGTAGCAGTAACTCATCCCTTAACGACGACTTCCCAACTTGTTGACAAACATCACAAGCCCTGGCATAATATTTATCATCTTTGAAGACAATTGGCCACCACAATCACTCTTGAAGTACCTTCTGTGCAGTTTCTTTCCCTCCAACATGTCCTCCCACAACTCCATTGCGACATTCCCACAATAGTTTAGGTCGTTCATGATCAATTACACATCTGCGAAGGATATTTTCCAATCCTAACTTGTACAACTGTCCTGCGATCAAATGATAGTCTACAATATTGACCACCAAATGCCTCTTCTAAATTGCAGAATACCCATCAGGCATAATACCAATAGTGAGAAACAACGTAATATCAGAAAGGTAATCGGGGATAGCCTCAATTTTAAAAATATCTGCATCTGGGAGCTGGTCATCTACAACTTCGCCACTCTCTCTGGACTCCAATCGAGATAAATGATCGGGGAAAAAATTTAATTTACTTGGTATGACAATGAATTCAAAGGAAAACTCCTGAAACAACAACAACCATCTACAAATTCTTCCTTCCAACAAAGGTTTATTGACTAGATATTTCAAAGTTGAATGATCAATAAAGAATTTAAAATGACCTCCTAAAAAATTATGTCTAAATTTTTTCAAAGCATAGACCATTTCCAAACCTTCCCTTTCAGTGGTAGTGTAGTTGCACTTGGCTTGGGAAAGATTCCTACTAGCAAAATAAATGGGATGATCCAAATTTCCTTCACCAGGTTGCGCAAGGATTGCCCCTAAAGCAATGCCAGGAGCATTGATGTGTACATGGAATTCCACCTTCCAATTTGGATATATGAGAATAGGGGTAGTACTCAACTTTTCTTTGAGGGTATCAAATGCTTGATGAGACTATGGATTTCAACTGAAGACTTTATATTTCTTCAACAACTTCTCCAACGGGGCAAGTATGCTTGTGTAATTTCTGATAAATTCCTGATAGTATCCAGTGTGACCCAACATTGACCGCAACCATTTCGCAGTTGTAGGAAGAGGCATATTCAGTATCACAACAACCTTTGTAGGATCAACTAAAATTCCTTCCTTGCATACTATATATCCCAACAGATTTACAAAAAGGTACACAAAAGAGACACTTCTTCAAGTTCAAAGAGATCTTTTGCTGTCTACAACGATCGAACATCAACCATAGTAAACCTATGTGCTTCATCAATAAAATATGTATTTTCCAGTCATCCATTTACACCTCAAGGAACTTGTGAATAAAATCTTGGAAGGCAACACTTACGATTCAGGAGAAAACAACAGGATCATTCTTCAGACCAAGGGCATGACGCTACAAGCAAACAAAACCCATTCTGTAGTGAAAGTAGTCTTTCTCTTATCCTCTTCTGTGATTATGACCTAATGATAACCTGAGAATCCATTTGTAAAAGAATATGCTTCATTGCCTACCATTTGATCAAGAACTTCATCACTAAAGCGAGTAGGAAAAGGGTTGTGTGCACAAGCTGAGTTCAAACTCCTGTAATCAACACATAATCTTATATCATTAGTACCCTTTTTACTCTGTATTATAATAGAACTAATCCACTTGAACTCAACCACAAGGAAAATTAGCCTAGTTGCAAGCATTCTATCGATCTCTTTCTTAACTTTATCCTTGACTCGGTACAATCCGTGTTTGGCTGGCTTAGCATAAGGTTTCAATTCTATCTTCATTTCTCCTAAATCTCCCTTAATCCCCTTCAGCTCTGAAAATCTCTTGGGAAATAGATCTTTGTATTCCTGCAATAGAGCCTATATCTCTATCATAGTTTGCTCATCCCAACAATCTCCTATGCTTGCCATCTTAGAATGATCCTCACTCCCGATATTCACTTTCCACAACTTCAGAGGTTGAGTGTATGAGCTACTGATATCACCTAATATGGTATCCTTGAATTCTCTTGTTCCTATGGATTCCTGAAAGGTTAAATGTTTGAGCTCCTCCAACTCATCGGGATCTCCCCAATCCTCGTCAATTTTAGTACAAACCATGGGTATTCTTATATTGGATGGATACAAGTTATACGCAGGCAAGTGTTCATGCTTAGAGCATACTGTAAGTGGATATTTAGGCATAAGTTCAGTACTAAACAACATCTTCATGATTTGCTGGATCACAACAGTGATTTTGAGAGTCTTACTGGAAAATGATAATTCATAGCAGAATTGATTCCGAAGTGTCTCCCAACATACTGTTTGTCTCCTTGTCTCCTTGTGCACATACCAGAATTTTAGAATTGTTCCCAAAGAGTGGAAGAATTTGTGTGTCCACATATAGGAAGGGAGTTGCACAACTTTCCACACTTTTAAACAATGCTTAATGTGTGCAACTAGGTTAGACTAACCATTGTATATATCTAAGGATAACATTTGACTCTTTTGCTTCTGATCTTGTCCTAGCTATTGTACTTGCATTAGCGGAAGAAACGTATGTTGTATAGAAATCTTGACTTCGTACCAAGATGAGAGAGTTCCTCCGTGAGTATCCCACCACTTGGCTGGAGAAGACTTCAAGGCTAGGTCAAGTGTTGATATTCTTTGTTTTGCCACAAACTTACCCTCTATGTCAATGAGAAAACTGCATAGATCCGAGGTACCATCGTATGTTGGGCACTCCTTGATTTCCATTCCAATCCACCTTACTGCTCTGACAGTTGCACAACACCTTGAAAATTCTCATACTGACTTTGCTTCCAATCATTGAATGTTGTTTCAAAATCCTCATCCATTACTAAATGCTTCGTCGACTTATGTATCCATATGCAATGGGATTAGTGTAATCTACTCGTTTTCCTGTAGTAAGAGCATACAACTAATCAATGACGCCTACCTCCATGTTATCATTGGTTGGTTCGATGTATCTTGGACCTTGATAAGGATCTAGTGGTTGAATAACCTTCAAGTCGTTAGATTCAAAGGTCATAGTTTCGTTCTTAAGATCGATTGCTGCGTAATTTCCGTAGGCCCAATCGATGCCTAAAAGAAATAGATAAGGATTCTTCTCCTCCATTATCTCAATCACCTCGAAATCAACTACTAATTTAACACCAGCCAAATTTACTTCAACATTTTGTAGCCACCCCACATGATAGATGCAATACTGATTCACCATGCTCAACTAAATAGGTGAATATACGAGCTTGGGATTGCCCATTACTTCCCAAGTCTTGTTGGGTAGTATGTTGATGTCAAAGCCCAAATCTAACATAACGTCCCTAATCTCATAGTCACCAATCTGATCATTCAACTTGAACTCCTTTCTAGTTCTCATTTTCCTTATATCGATTCTACTTATATTATTTTCTGGAAGGTTGGCAACAATAAAATCCTATGGGCTTACTTCAACGTGCAAAGCCAACTTCATTGTATTCAACAACTTCCTAGTAAGTTGTTCATCATCCAATATGTCATAAAATAGTTGTAGCCATAGATCAACAACCTTCCATGTTTTTCTTGAGGGATCCATTTGAGCAGATGAATCTATAGCATCCCTTAGTTGCCGAGGATTTGTCTTAAAGGTTGGATCTACAACTTCAAGTGTTGAGGAACTCTACATATGTCTGAACATCTCAACTACACTTTTAAAGAATTCCTTTTTCCGCATAAGATCATACTTGGTATTTTTTGGAATAGTCTTATGGATTTTTATTTGATGTGGACTTTATGTGTCTGCGCCAGTTTTTGCACCTCTTCTAGTGATGATATTAATATTATAACCCTCTCTTTTAGTCATAGTTATAGATTCATAATTTATCAGGTTGGCACCTCTCTGCTTGACACGATACACCCATTTTGCAACAAGGTCTGGACAATAATCTGTAACATGGGTGTTATTCCTGCAGTGCGCACACCACGATCTTCTAGGGAGTGGAAAATCTCTTGCCAAGTGTCCATGTTCATCACAATTGTAGCAAGGAACTAGTCCTCTTCTTCCAGTTTGTCCTCCCCTGTATCCTCCTCTACCTCTGTGACCCCTTCCAAGTCCTTCATTAACCCAGAATGCAGATTGATCCAATCTGTTGGCGAGTGCATATAGAGTTTTGCACTGATTAGTTTATGAGAGGATGAACCACATAACTCACAATACATGGGATTCGATGCAGGAGTGTATTTCTGTAAAATCATACAATGCCTTGGGGAATTCCCATGACTTATGCAGATCTCGCAATACTCGGTACTATGACCTCCTCAATTATTCGGGAAGGCATGGTATTGGATAGGACCATGGAACGACACTGTAGCAACAACCTACGCAACTTCTCCACTAGTCCAACTAGTGGAGGGACTATATTAGAGTGCCATATACCCCTTAGCCTCAGACTCTCATTAGATACATGTCCTTCCGTGTAACAACCCGTACACCGCACTTGCAGTCGACTTACTTTCAGAAGAGTCGACTCTTGAATTTTCTTGGCCAGCATAGAGATTTGGCCCTGCAACTGATCAATATTAGCCTCCTCTTGAGGCCTTGTGATTCTTAAGTCCCTTGGATAACCCTCCATAGCCTCGATCTTCATTGCCTGCTCTAGTGCTTCTCCCAAAGTGTCTATCCTTTGCTGAGTTAAAGGTGTTAGCACTAGAAGTCACCTTCGGATTGCGTTGCAGGTAAGCCCAACACCCATCAGGGTTTTATGTCACGGGTTGGTTTTTTAAAGAGGTCAAATGGGCATAGACTCGAGACGATATCATTTTAACTCAGAAAACTAGACCAGCATGCATAAGTGATTGAGGTCTGGAATCAACTTCAGTCAGTAAGTTGGATTAAGGGTGAGTAGAGGGAATACTTTAGTGAGGAGAGTGTAGATATCTGTCACAGACATCAGGTCTTCCAACAACCCAAAGAGGAAAAACTTAAGCACAAGATCTTCTTGAATTCAAATCTCAAAGAAACTGAAAGGAATAATAACAACACTATGATCAAACATTCATCATAATAAAATCACAATAATTCATGTGAATCAACCACTCATGAACTCTTTCAGTATCAAAGGGAAACAAGAGGGAGAAAGAAAGTTGATTGTCATTAAACAAGAAATCTCAGACTACAACGCATAACCAGAGAACCAAAAACTTCATTTAAAACTTTACAGTACGGGAGCTTTGCTCTACCATCGACCATGAAAAAATATCAAAAATGAGTATTTATACTCAGAACAATTTGCCACCACCAAGAGTGTGACCTGGCTACTACATTCAAAACTTTGCGTCTTCATCTTCTTCTGTCAGCCTGCACTTGCATTCTTTTGTCAGACGTGATCTTGGATCAGCATGGGTCTGCAGGGAAATCTGCTCGTAGGGGTACCACAGGCTGATGATTTAGTCCCCACGGTCGAGCCTTTCATGCCTTCCATTTACGAGGTGAAACGAGGTTTCAACTACCTCCCCCTATTTCCATTAACTACTTTCGTCGGGATCAGGAAAAATCTCACACCCATTATTGTCCCAGATGAGCTCACGGCTCCTTCAAGTCAATTCTGGCCACTTGAGGCCACACAACTCTTTCTCTATGACCAACTCGGGTGCTTCATCCTTTTGCACAACTCCTCTCCTCATACGACCCCGGGCTGTGACCGTGGGCCCAACTTTCAGGTGCGTCACGATTTCGCGTTTTGCGAACTCATGTTGTGCTCCATACTCAAACCTTTGAGTTGCGAAATAACAATCTCTTGGATTAGGTGCCACGCATCCCCTTTGATCGAACGATCCAGACGAATATTGACATTTCGGGATATTAGACCATCGAGACTTCAGACTATCAACATTTTGGGACTTGGGAAATTTGCGCATTCCTTACTTCAACTTTTCCGAAATGACTTTCTCCATGATTTGATCTTGCGCCATGTGTCCATCTGAAATAGATGGCCCATATCATTTTGTGACTTCGCGTTTCATGAGTCCTCATGACTCTTCCCTTTGACTGATCCATTCTGCGTGTCAGTGAAATGCTAATATGTTGCCACCTATCCTCCCCAGGATCCACATCTAGGATGGGCCTCGCAATTTCAGAACTCTGTTTGCCATTATACTTCTTGTACCTCTATGATCCTGATCGCTCGATGGCTGTCGATCCGATCACCCTGATGAATCTCCACCGTTGAAATTTGATCTTGCTCGCTCGCTTGATTTGATTCCATATCAGACTGCTCTAAGTGTTGCGCTTGTGCTTATGGTTGCAGTCCATATAAATGAATACTTGGATGACTGACTGAGGGCTCATGAAGGCAAAAGAATCAGTGATAGAGAAAATGAAAGAGGAGTGATTGACCATAGAGAAAACAGAAAGGCTTAGGGACGACACCTCTCAGGCAGGCAAAAAAAAGAAGAAAAACTATAAGCCGAAAGGAAAAAACCTTACAATTGGGTCTGTACAAGGAGGAAAGATAGGTAAAACTACAGACTTAGGCAAAACCCCCAAATTTACAAGACTATGACAAGTTTATGTGATAACATTTGGCTCCATAAGGGATGGTATGATCCCTACGAGCTGCCAAGAACAAGTAGTTCCAGTGCCTTAACTTTGAACTATGGATTCTCCTATTAAAAAACAAAATACACGTTAAACATGAACGGTATTTACAATGGTGGGATGCCGACTACGGCTTTAAACAAAAAAAAAAAATCAGGAAGTGCCCATTTACAGGGCCACCAAAAACTTCGTCATCCTCCAAATTCTGCAACCTATAAGCATTATTTGAGAGTGTCTCATAAATTTTGAAGGGTCCAATCCAAAGGGCTTCAAATTTACCATGTTTTCCCTATTCCTGTCTGGGTGCATCCCATTTGAGTACTAGATCTCCAAGCTAGAAATCCTTTTCTCTACTCTTCTTGTCAAACAACTGCTTGATCTTCTGCTGGTGGTCATGTGCCCTGTCTAGTAGCTTCTCTTTGGTTTCCTGCACTTCTACCAGTTGTAATATTCTCCTGACCATGTCATCAGGTTCTCCCTGGTAGTCTTGGAATAATTTTGCCACCATCAAGGCGAGCTGAGAAGGAAATATGGCCTCAACTCCATACACAAGCCTAAAAGGAGAGGCACCAAGAGACCTCTTTTTTGTCACTCTATCAGTCCACAAATAAAACTTGAGCTTTGAATCCCATTCCTTCTTGTTGTCTTCTAATAGTCTTTTGATAATTTTTATGAGGCTCTTGTTAGAGGACTCTGCCAACCCATTCCCTTGGGGGTAGTAAGGAGTTGAGTGAATCAGTGAAATTCCAAACTTCTCACAAAACTAGATTAATGGATCGGCCTTGAAGGATGCAACATTATCAGTGACAATCCTTTTCGGACAACCAAACCTTGCTATAATATCTTCAAGAAAACCAATGATTATTTTGTGAGAAGCACTCCCTGTGGGGATAGATTCTATCCATTTGGTGAAGTAATCGATGGCAGTCAAGATCCATCTATGCTGACCACTCGAAGGAGGATGAATCTCCCCAATAAATTCTAGGCCCCACTGCTGAAAGGGTCCTGAAGCTGCTACAGGCTTCAATGGGAGAGACTTGAGTTGCTACTTCCCAGAGAATTTATGACATTTGATGCAAGCCCTATTTTTCGCACAGACATCAGTGAACAGAGTAGGCCAGAAGTACCCAACCCTGAGAATTTTGTAGGCTGTGGTTCTCCAGAATGATGTTCCCCACACAAGCTGTCATGAAAATCAAATATAATCTTTTGGGCCTCCTGTGGGTTTAAACATCTCAAAAGCACTCCTAGAGGGTCTTTCCAATACAAAGTCTGGTCGATAAGGCAATATCTAATCGCTTTGAGATTTAAAGCTCTTGCCTTGCTCTTCCCCATTCCATCCGGAGGTCGTAACATTTGCAGAAAATATATGATATCTTTGTACCAAGCACATTCTACCAATGGGGGGCTGTCTTGAGGACTCCTATCAGACACTTTAGCCTGCTGATTTTCTAAGCAAGTGTTGATGAAGTTCACCTTCAAAGATTTACAATTAGATTCAACCAACATCTTGGATAAACCTTGGCCTTTGACTAGCTTGGTGGGTTTTATCTCCAGATATAATTCAAGGATTTTGGCAATCCACTTGCTCCTTCTTCCATCTAATTTAGGCTGAATGAGAATATCCTTTACAGAAGTTGAGAGAACATATACAATGATTTTTGAATGCAAAACATAGACTCTAAAAGCTTTGAGGGCTTTCACCAAAGCGTAGGCCTACTTCTCCATGATGTCATATCTGACCTCTGCGTCTCTTAGTGCTCTGTTGAAAAAAGAAATAGGTTGCTCCAACCCTGCATCATTCTTTTGTAGTAAAACAACTGCCACTGTATCAAATGAAGAAAAGGAAAAAATTAAAAAATCCTTGGAATAATCAGGACTGATCAACACAGGTACCTCATTCAATTATTTTTTGATTTGGTTGAAGGATTCTTTGGGCTCAACAGTCCATTTCACTTCGTTCCCCTTCCTAAGCATGGTTGTGATGTGCTTCACCAATTCAACAAAATTTTAAACAAACCTTCTCAAAAACTTGATTTTGCCCAGGAAGGACTGAACTTCTTTCTTGGATCTGGGAAGTGATAAGGCTCGAATAGCTTCTACCCTGCTTGAATCAATCCTGACCCCCTCAGCTGATACAATGTGTCCCAACAATTTTCCTTCCTGCATGGCAAATAAAGACTTCTTGGGATTTAGGGAGAGACCAAACCTTCTGCATTTCGAGAAGACCTTTCTTAGATGTTGACAATGTTCTTTATTAGATTTGGATAATACTGTTATGTTATCCAGATAGGTGACCCAATGAAGGCGATGTCCATGGCTCGTTGGAAGTTTTCTCCTGCGTTCATCAATCCAAAGGGAATTTTGGCATACATGAATGTGCCCCGAGGAGTGGTGAAGGTTGTCTTTTCTCTATCTTTAGGCAGGACAGAGATCTATTTGTACCCAAAAAATCCATCAATCATGGATATCCTGGATGCGCCTGTCACCCTCTGCAATATGTGTTCCATCTTTGGCAAAGGGTAATTGTCCTTCTTAGAGCTTCTGTTCAGATTCCTGAAATCAACACAGAGTCTGATTTCTCCGCTCTTTTTCCTTACTGGAACCAAGTTGGCCACCCATTCAAAATATCTCAAAGGGACAATTATTTGGGCATCCAACAACTTCTTTACCTCTTTCTCCATAATAGGCAACAACGTAGGATTTATCTGTATTAATTTATGCCTGAATGGTTTGGCCTCCTCCTGCAGTGGGATTTTATGCTCAATGACACTCGTGTCGTATGTTATGAGGTCTTCATAGGTCCAGGCAAACACATAAAAAAACTCTCTTAACAGCTTAGCATACTCAATCCTTTGCTCCCTTGACAGGCTGCTTGACAACTTGACAAACCTTGGATCCTCCTTTGCACCAATATTGCATTCATCTACATCAACACCCTCAATTGGGCCTTTAAACTTTACTACCACATCGTTCCCATCGAACAATATTTATAAATGAATCAGTCCTTTTGGAATGTGGTTGCTAGGGAGATGAACAATATGGTGATTGTTAATTTTATTTAAAAATACATCAGCGTGAGGGTCACCTTCAGAATCATGATCCTGATCAATGTGTAATGCAGAGAACTCATCAATAGACTAAAGAAATATTTTGATCTCAAGATCATCCTCGAACACCCTCCAATGCTTGATATTGTCAGGTACAGAGGGCCTATACCTTACCTCGACATTATAATTGAGCTTAGGTGGCAGTGGGATTTTGAAATGGCTCTATGAGACAGCTGAAGAATCGACCACAATATTCTCCTCTCTTGGAATGAATGAAATGTTGAAAGCTAAGAAGAAATTGTCAATTAGGTCCCACACTTCATTTCTGTAAGTTTTAAGTGTAGGGTGCTTATCTTGATAAATATTTTTGACTTGATGAACAATTAGTTTAGCGTCTCCAAATGCT
>WSFP011500274.1:0-13925 GCA_009831015.1 Picea engelmannii | reverse complement strand
TTTTTCCATCATATTTTAATGTTTTTAATTTGGGTTCCGAATACATTTTTTTAAATGTGTTTTTTTCTTCATTTAACAAAATTTTTTTTGAAGATTTTCTCCTTTTTATTTATTTATTTTTTAATGTAAATTAAAAAAAAAGTTAGTAAATAAATTTTGAAGTGACCATTTAGTATGCAATTTTTTTTTTTTTTGGCATATGGATCTATTGTCAAGGCCACAATTTTAATTAGGTCATAATGAGCCATAATTTTAACGTTTAGTATAAAACTTGTTGCTTTAGTTAGCGTCACTTTTTTATTTACGTGTTGATTTTAATGTTTTTTTGAACAACTATTTGAGTTTTAAGGTCATGCTTAAAAATGTTGTAATTTTAACCCACGTTAGAAAAAATGGTGCTACCAGTAGCACCACTCTTTGATTTGGGGGTTGATTTTCATGTTTTATTATGCAAAAATATGGGTTTTAAGGGCTAGAGTTCTAGTTTCGAGGTCATAGTTCTCGGTAAGTCGGTAACTTTGTTGGTTCTTTCAGCTTAATAGTATTGTCGAATTTGGAATTTAGCTAAATGCAGGTCCAATGTGATGTTTGGATTGCAATTGTTTCACTATTTCATACCAAGACAAAGAAATTGCTCCACTTGATTGGGATGCCTACATGAAAATAACACTCGGTGCAGCAAGAGGGCTTGTCTGTTTTCACAAAGATTCAAACCCCCAGGTTATACATCGTGATTTTAAGTCAAGCAACATTTTTCTAGAGGATGATTTTACTTCCAAAGTGTCATATTTTGGACTTGCAAAAGTAGTTTCTAATGAGGGGAAAGAGTACATCTCGACATGGGTTATGGGGACTTTTGGGTATTTAGCCGGAATCCTTTTAAGCATAATGCTTCATATTTTTATTTCCTTATTTTCTCTGGATTGAGGATGTTAAGTACCAAAGAATTGAATAGGAAACACCACACATATTCAGAGACAATATAGAATTTTTTTTTTATTATATCAAACCCTTAGGGTAGGGAAACACCATAAAATGGATCTTATTACAGAAGGGATCCTGTCATGTTCACCTGCTTCTTCGAAGGGGCAACCTTCTAATGAGATACATGCTCCAAATTCAATACTTCTTCTTCTTCTGCTTTACTTCCATTACATTGTTTGAACCACTTTATATAGTGCTACCAACCACTTAAGAAAATTTTAGAGGATGAACCTTCTAGAAATGGAACCTTCTAATAAGTCATTTTACATTTATTATGTCCATACTAATATATCTAACTACCATATGGAGCCTTATTTAATAATATAGTGGACCTAGTCCCCCATTACCTCTCTAGCTACACTACATTCCATCCCCTTATGAAAATGTCATCCTCAATGCATGTTATGGGGGTGTGCAACCATATACCAGTGTCTTATGGATAAGTGTGGACCATAATTTTGAAGTGGGCTGGAGAACCATGGTCCCATGTAAGAATGCGAGCCACCATGTTGAAGTAGTCCAACCACCATTGTAAACCTAGGTCCCATGTACAAGTGCTCATGTGAATTCCACGCTGAAGATATTGGATCTCAATAGGTAGTTGATCCAAAGGTATACACTGTTCATGTGGATCTAAATATGCAGATCCATCCACATAGTTGGAAAGGGTCGAAGCTGAATTTGGAAGGAACAATACCATTATAGAATATGTAAGCTGGACACTGGTAGTCATAATTGGCTCATGATGTGTCACATTGATGTTCTCTACATAATTTGGAGTAGAGCCATCAAATAAAATATGAAAGTGGTCGTCATCCAAGAAATGAAAACTATCCATATACCAATCATCACATTCGTCCTCATAATTATACCAAGAATGTATGTTTTGAATGTATTCATCCCTGATGGCCTGCATAATATGCCTTTCTTTCCTTTTAACTTTGAACTCTTGAAATGTTGTCTTGATGGCTTCCATTTGGCGTCGAAGTTCCAAGAGGAGTTGAAAGCGAGTAGCCATTGGAAACACCACATATAATATAATATACCAAAATAAAATTCTTAAAATGTGTTATCCAATGGCACTGATTTGGTAGCAATCTGAGCACCGTGTCAAAAGTTACGAGTTCTACAATCCTATCGCAGTCACGAAAAACCTGAAAAATGAATGATTTTAAATCAACGATATCTTCACTTCTGAAGCTCCAATTCAGACGATTTTGTTTTTTTGAAAATGGGTGAAATTGTGAGAGGAACTCTGATATGTAACTATTTTAGCCAAATTTGGCCCCATATGCTACAAAAATAAGAAAATTTGTGTGGTCATCCGCCGAAAAACTTTGAAAATTAGTAGATTTTAAAATGATGATATCTCCACTTCCCGGTGTAATTGACCCAACCCCCTAAGTACCTTTTTAAGGGACGGGGTATTAAATTTTCATTTCTCTTAACAACATTAAATCTTCTCTATCATAGCTCCATCCTTTTTTACTTGTCAAGAGCTTTCCAAGGTCAGTAATTTCACTCAGAATTGAGCTCTGGAACGAAATTTATGACTTAGTGAAGTTCTTGGGTTTACATAGACAACATCTCTCTTACTGTCAGGTGGCATCCACACAACATTTGATTTTCCATTCCAGCTGACGTGGAAAAACCCAAGTCCTGACGTGGCACTAGAATAGCCTGCCACGATGGAACCCCACTCAACTTGTCATCCTGTTAGTAGCGTATATAAGTCATTCTAATCGTGTCCTAGTAGCCATGATGTATTCATGGATTCGCAGGCGGGGATCTTGCAGACTCGTGGTCTATATTTATACTCTTTGTGAACCCGCCACCAACACTTAGCTTCTTTTTCCTTCGCAGACTCATGAATGCATAATTATTCTCTTCATAAGTTTGTCCGAAGAGTCTCAACACTTAACCACTTTTCCATCTACATGGACTCGTGGAATTGCAGACATAGAATTCTATAACTCCTCTTCATAGTTCGTATGAAATCCTCAACACTTAGTTATTTTTCCATCTACGCAGACTCACAGATGCATAATTCTTCCTCTCATAAGTCTGCCCGAAAAGTCTCAACACCTAGATTATTTTTCCATCTACGTAGACTCATGGACTCACGGACTCGTAGACTCACCAATGCATAATTCTTCCCTTCATAAGTTCGTCCGAAGAGTCTCAAAACTTAGCCACTTTTCCATCTACATGGACTCACAGACATACAATTATGTACCTCCTCTTCATAGTTCATCTGAAAGCCTCAATACTTAGTCATTTTTCCATCTATGCAAGCTCACTGACTCATGAATGCATAATTCTTCCTCTCATAAGTCTACCTAAAAAGTCTCAACACTTACATTATTTTTCCATCTACGCGGACACACAGACTCACAGTCTCACAAATGCATATTTCTTCCCTTCATAAGTTTGTTCAAAGAGTCTCAACACTTAGCCACTTTACTATCTCCACGGACTCATGGAATCACAGATGTACAATTTTGTACCTCCTCTTCATAATTCGTCTGAAAGCCTCAACACTAAGTCATTTTCTATCTACGCGGACTCACAGACTCATAGACCCATTCATCTCACCTTTCCAACCCTTAAACTTGACAGGGACCCGCTCCTTATTACCTTGACCAATTACAGGCCTCCACGTGGTTTTCTCGTACACGTAGGCTCTTTTAATTAACATGACATCAACATAACATTAGCATGAGGTTATCTCTCCTCTCGTCAACATCTAAGGGCTTCCACATCGATCAATGACTAATATCACATCCCAGATGTACTCTGATCAACGGTTGATATCTTTCAAACTTTTGATCCAATGTCCAAGGCTAAAACAAAGGCCTAAGACATAGTTCACCCAAGGAGCCTACGTTATGGCCCACTGAAAAATTACATGTTGCCATTCACAGGATGACACCTATCAACTTTTGTACATGTTGGCGTTCCAGGTCAGCATGGTACATCATGTTGACGTTACCTCTCCTTCAAATATCACTTAAACGAGACCACAATGATCTATAACAGAGGTGAATCCCTGATTAATGATCCATATTAACTTGGGTACATTCTCTACAGGCATGGTAACCTACCCCGATGGAGGGTCTGAATCTATTCGCTATGTCGACCCAACAACTGTGATTGCTTCGAGCTCAAAACATGGTTTTTCTTCCGATTCAGGATTTAAAGAATTCAAGGATTTTTCTTTGGGCTCATTCTCTTATCCACAACAAGCACAAGCATGTCATCTAGCACTCGAATGAGGGCTCAAGGTCCTACAGCCCCACCAATTTATCAAAGGGGAAGAACATATAGCTTACGACCTTCTTTGGCCTCTCACACATGGCACGACCAACCATTCCCTTTTTACTGTGAAGGCGAGTTATATCACTGTCTTGGGCTCGGTACCTTACATTCAACTATCAACTTATAATCCTAGTTTCCATTCACAGGTTTCCCATCATAACGATGGAGATATATATATATATATATATAACACATGAACCATAAAATTACATTCATTCTTTTTATCATAGAACATTACATAACGCTTGTATTCAATTGTGCAGGGCATGCGCCATTTTGGCCATCCTACCATCACTCAAATGCAGAAGTTTTCCAATACAATAAGCATCATTACTATAAATCAAGTATGGATATTTATAGTGCAAGTACAAGCATTCAATCATGCATTTTAATTCAATTACATAGATTCTATGAAATACTTATCTATTACAGTTGATAGTCGACTAATTTATTGTGGGTGTTCACCTTCCCACCCAATCGTAGGCTCAAATGCATTCGCTTTTAGAATTCTTTCCACCCCCGTTCCAAGCCATGATATCACTAAGGAATCTCTCTCAGGTTCTCATTAAGATTTAAAGGTTAGTCTCCTTCACTCTATTCTAGGTAGATATTTTCCTTACACCCACCTATCCCAAGCTCCTTCAAGGTTTATCATATGCCTTCCCAGCATCAAGCTTGCGGCCTTCTTAGTTCAGGTTGGGTTTCGGGTCTTTTATGCTCCAGCTCATAACTCTTCTATGGGTTCTTGATCATTCAATTGCACACACTCATGTATTCCTTTCAACAATTCTCCTCCTCCGAGGCCCCCAATTGTCCTCCAATTCTCTCTCTGTGCATATCCAGGATGCATGCCTCTTCCCCGAAGGCTCTTGAAATTCCCTTTTTCTCCCTCTATCCCCCAGAACTCATGGGTCAATCTAGTTGCAGAAAATGGTACTATGTGGTACCTCCAGCTGACATTTTTTGTTGTCCTAGCTAGATTGCCCATACTCACATTCATGGGGGTGGTTCGTTGTTCAACTACCAACCCCTCCTCATTAACTGACTTGTCTTGATATCTGGGCTAAGGGAAAATAATCTGAATGTTTCCAATTAATATTTCCACAAGGTGGATTGGGGTCCTTTAACTTAATAGAACCTCCCCTCATTCCTCTATTGATTTCATGGCCAGTACTTTAAGGCTTCACCCATCAATTAATTTTTGGTGTTTACAATTAAACAATAATACATTTACAATATTTGTGAGCCATTGCATGGCAATCATAAATTGTGATTAATTACAAGCTGGGGAAACATGGGTGTTACAATCCCCTCCCCCTTAAAGGAACATCATCCTCGATGTTCTTCTCAGCAAAACCTACCATGACTTCATCTTTAAGCTACTCCAACATCATTTTCCTTTTCTTGGTCTAGTCCTTTCCTAGACTTTTAGAATTTAGCACATGCCTACAACAATTTTCAACAACAAGCATATTAGTTATCATTTCATGCAAAACATTTTATTGTTGTTTAACTTTAAGTGGAAATATTCACAAGTTATCACAATTCTTATCAATGTAGTTCATCGATCTGCATCCATATGGTTGTCTCATTAACTTGGCTCACTACTTTCCTTGACATATCCATTGTGTGCATATTCAAAATCAACATATTACAAAATCTATTGGATTCTCCTCTTCCTTACGGTCACTCACCCTCCAGGCCTAGGCTCATGCATCCCCTTCTCTACTATACAATCCCTCAGGTGATCCATCTTGCCTTGCTAGGGATTTCTCGCACACGAAGAATTTTTTATACCTCCCGAAGTCTTACAGTTGAGGGGTCCCTCATGATTTCTTTGTCGAAAGCGTCCCTTCAGTATGTGTCATCATAATGCATCATTCTATGGGGATTATGGCTTATCACAAAGTTCTCATGTCACAACAATAACATGTTTCCAATATTTCCAGCTTGACAATTGTCCTTTGTCCCTTCGGATAGATATTTTATCTCACATGTATCACATGTATACAATAATCCATGGGATACTATCATCAATTTATCGAATTTTTCAAATATGTTATCCACAGATTTCTAATTCCACATTTTCATTTTCAGATCCGTTCTGAACAGAACCAGATTCACAAGTATGAGATCTCTTTCCCATAGAAGTTTGGCCTTTTATAATTAACATGCATTGGTCTTCTTCATGGACTTACAATACTGCCACATCCAAGACTTTTCTTCCTTCAATTTCCTCTTCAATCAGCCAACAAATTGTTAGTTCTCATGCACATTATATTTTCATTACACACTTGTAGTGGTTCACAAACAATTTCAAAGCTCTGCATACTAACAATCAAGTTCATTTATTCAAAAATGAAATACCATTCCTTACACATGCATTACTTTAGCATACCAATCCTTTCAAAATACAATCAAACATCAAAATGAATTTAATCAATGTGCCAATATCCATGGCCACATTTACACACAATGCACCCTTATATTGTTTTTCGGATTATTACTTTTCATATTAGGCACTTTCCCTTGGTGGGTTGGAACTTAAACAACCTTTTACCACATGATTGCTTTATACACATTTATCATTACAACGTGACTGTGTTTTCTTGCTTCAGCTGATCATGACCTCAAATCAACATACCTGAAACTAAAAGTTTCACATGAATGCATTCAAGCGTTTTTTCTTCATTGGTAACCAAGGTGCCAACACCCATGGCCACCCAATTTCTCTCTTTACCATGCTACAATTTCGATAGAGTATTGGAAGGCCGTCCTTCCATAATGGGTAGTCCATTACCTACCCTCTCATGCAAACATGCATTTCCTTAATGCATTACATCATCGTGCTATCTTTGAGCACTTATGTTCCCAATTACTCCTTGATTGGGAAATGTATTCATGACATATATTTGTTTGTTCATTTTTCCAAGGATTTCAATCATCCTCGATTGTCAGAAGTTTACACCTTCATCATGCAGATTCTTCTTCCTAAATCATACCCTTCTTGGGTATCAATGGCATACAACATCCATTCAAATCACATGCATACCATCAAAGCATAGACTATTTTAGAAGGGATGATTACCCAAATCTCGTTTTACCTCTCATGTCACATGGGCACAAAATCTTTATACATGTTCTGAATGCCAGCGCCTTCTCTGATATTACCTCTTCAATGGTGCTTCCCAGGGACTTCTAAATTCCCTTTCGTAGTTTTTTTTTCATCAACAACCTTCTTGCATTCATTTCTGTCTGAGGTTGTTCACTATTGGCGGTTATCCTTCCCTAACAGTTCCAATCTTTTCTCCACGTGACATACATCACCACATTCACATTTTACATTAGTTGTCATGTAAAATCAAATGCGTGTACCATAACATTTATTTCAGTAAAACATTTCCATATATGCCTTAGCATATCTATATGCAGTCCATCACATTGTCCCAAAATGTTTTCATGAGTGTAACAAAAAAAATTCTCAACTGTTTCTACAATCATACAACTATCATCGTTCTGGTGCCAATACATTTACTTTCATCAACACATCAGTTTCTCATCCCAGAGGAACATAATATACAACAAGAAAATAGTTAAGTGCTCTTCCCTTTTTCAAACTCCTTCTACCCAGCTCGAGACTTTCGATTCAAATGAGTTATTCCAAGGCCTCACTGCCTTTACTTAACATGGCTCACCGAAGCCTATTCATTTAAACATGCTCATTAGTTTATTTTTGTTTTATCGGTTGTACTTATTTTCATAGTTGTTCTTTCCTTATTTGCTTCTACCATCTATCCTTTTTTGGATTTGCCTACTATATTCTTTCGACAGTTTCAGTCAAGTTTCATCTTGACTTTCTCAGTTAAATAAAAATGTCACAACATCAAGGCTCACTCATAATTTAATTATGAACCAGTGCCTTTTGCACATTTCCCAACCAGAAATCAGATTGGTTGTCATTCATTTGCATGTCTCCTTCGCATGCTGTATAATTTAAAATGTAATCCAAGATTATTATATAAATAGGTTTTGCAACCCACTATTCAATTCTCAACAACCATTAAGGTTATAGCTTTGTTCTCTTGGTCGAGTTCTTAGCACAATTCCTCCACAAAAACTTCGTTAACATGTAACTCTCTTGTTGCATATCCAAACGGTCTGACACGACCTCAAGTTTGTCATCTCAGATTCTTACCTAATATTCCATTGGGAATTATCAGCTTGCATCTTTATTATTCATTTAGATTGTGCACTCAGACATGCACGTTTATTCCATCAATTTGCATTCACTGTACTTTAATCACACACATTAGCATGCGATGTGGGTGTACAACATAGGAACACTTTATTGTTTCATTTCCTTATCTATTGGAAATTAATTGGTTTGTGATTGTTCACAACCATTCATATGTGGTATTTAAAAGCATACTCATGTTTCCTTTTATAATGGTAACAAAACATCCTTGCTCATTTACTTTTTCATCAACGTATACTATCTTTTCCCGAGGAAAAAGAGAACACATCCCCCTCAATCTATTATTTCATCAAGACAAATCAAACCCTTCCATCATAGGGTCAGCCATTCATCCATGGAATTATTTAGATCTGGCAAGTACAAATCTTTCCTCAAATTTCACTTATTCCGACATTCATATCATACCTTTAAGCATGTATATGTACATTTACATATATGCAGCTACATCACTTGCACCTTTTTCTGTGTCATTCTTATGACAAGTCTCACTGGAATACTCAAAACCATGTTGCCTTCTCTGTTGAGAGTTTGCAGTCATTCACATGTTATTCACATTACAAGTCTCACACACATATTCATAACTATGTTTCCCTTTTCATGTGAGAACAATAAACAATATAACACTCTTGCCTACTATAGAAGTATGCAACAACCCAAAAATATAATATGGGAAATTTCAACAGTGCTCCAGGCAACAAGACAAGTAATCGAGCTTCTCTTCATGCCTCAAACCATTCTTGGTCAACAAACCCTTTTATCAAGGGAATCCTTTTTCCATATTCCGTCTCACTACAAATTGAGCACACCAAGCCATATTCCTATGGCTATCATCCACCTTTGGATGTCAATCTAACCCATTGGTCATCTAGAAATGTCCCAACACTTCCTTTACTACATACAGAATCAACTAGTTCATTAACCATTCTACCTTATTCTCACAAGGTAATATGTATTCATTGTCATCAACATTTTACTTATGCTGCTATACTAAGATCATCATTAGCAATCTAATCCATGACATCACCATACTTTACATCCAATAACAAACTATACTAATCCTATATGCATATTATACACATGCACAATCTTTTCCATATGCATTCTGACATATCCTCATGCCCCAAGCACTTTACCCATGCTTACAATGCATATGCATTACAATTATCTGCCATTTGTATTCGCATGCACAGACACGTCCTTAAATTAATAGGTATATACTTTCTCTTATTATATTCATGAGCATCATAAACTCACTCATGTATTCATATCTCTTTACCTCTCCAAGGAGGTCTAACAACAGTCTAAATGACTTCTTTTTAATTGCTTAACTAGGTTATTCTCCAACAACCATTTTCTTTCACTATAGGTCAAATAAAGTGACTTTACACATTTTCATCCTTCCTCTGATCATGAGGGATCATACACATATACATGGTTTAATGTTTTATTAAAGAAGTAATTATTACTGCTATGGATTCCATCAATCCATACCAATTTCCTTTAAGCACAAGGAATTTTCCATAAGGGTATTAACCCTTATATAATTAGCTATCTTAATTATAAGATAGTCCTCCCGCCCTAGTAGATAGACATTATTATACTTTAACAAAACAACCCAGCTCATGTCCCTTGTCTAGACTCAACAAGATTCATAGCAAAAATTCTGCCACCTCTGCCATTTTCATTCAGGTTTTACCAATAATACCTATCAACATATTCCTACTCCCATAAGAGTAGTCATCACTTTGACAGAGGGACAATACAATTTCTCCTTGTTGTAATTTATTCAGGGTTTCCAAGGTACGATTTCAATCTGTTGTCCTCCATCCTCAAGGGATTCGTGCAGATAAAGAACAATCCTTTAAAGGTAGAAACACCTTTCAACAAGCTCTTCTAAATTTTGATATACCAGTCCTATGACTAATGTCTGGCCCATCTAGACCTAGATTTGTAGCCTGCTCTAATACCCCTTTGCAACTAACCCGACCCCCTAAGTACCATTTTAAGAGATGGGATATTAAATTTTCATTTCTCTTACAACCTTAAATATTCTCTATCACAACTTCATCCTCTTTTTCTCATCAATATATTTCCAAGGTCAGTAATTTCACTCAAAACTAAGCTCTGGAACGAAAGCTATGACTTCCCAAAGTTCTTGGGTTTACATAGACAACATCTCTTTGACTGTCACGTGCCATCCACGTAACGTTTCGTTGTTTGTGCTAGCTGACGTGGTAACACCTGGGTCTTGATGTGGTACTATCCTAGCCTACCACGGTGGAACCCCACTAAGATATTCATCTTGTTAATAGTGGACATATGTCATCCTAATTGAATCTTAGAAGCCTTGCTATATTCATGGACTCACAGGTGGGGGTCTTACAGACTCATGGTATATATTTGTACTCTTCATGAACTCGCCACCAACACTTAGCTTCTTTTTCCTTCACAGACTCACATAATTGTGGACTCACGAATGCATAATCCTTCCCTTCATAAGTTTGTCCTAGGAGTCTCAACACTTAGCCACTTTTCCATATACACAGACTCGTGGACACGCGGATGTACAATTATGTACCTCCTCTTCATATTTAGTCTGAAATCCTCAACAATTAGTCATTTTTCCATCTACGCAGGCTTGCGGAATCACGAATGCATAATTATTCCTCTCATAAATCCACTCGAAAAGTCTCAATAGTTATATTATTTTTCCATCTACATGGACTCACAGACTCGCAGACTCACAAATTCATAATTCTTCCCTTCATAAGTTTGTCCGAAGAGTTTCAACACTTAGCCACTTTTCCATCTACACAGACTCGTGGAATCACAGATGTACAATTATGTAACTCCTTTTCATAGTTCATCTGAAAGCCTCAACACTTAGTCATTTTTCCATCTACGCAGGCTTGCAGACTCACAGAATCATGAATGCATAATTCTTCCTCTCATAAGTCTGCTCGAAAATTCTTAATACTTAGATTATTTTTCCATCTACGTGGACTCGCATACTCGTGAATGAATACTTCTTCCCTTCATAAATCCGTCTGAAGAGTCTCAACACTTAGCCACTTTTTCAACTCCAGGGACTTGTGGACTCACAGACGTATAATTTTGTACTTCCTCTTCATATTTCGTCCGAAAGCCTCAACACTTAGTCATTTTTCCATCTACATGAACTCGCAGACCCATTCATCTCACCTTTCCAACCCTTAAATTCGACAGGGATCCGCTCCCTATTACCTCGACCAATTACAGACCTCCATGTGGCATCCTCATACACACAGGGTCTTTTAATTAACATGACATCAACATAACGTTAGCATGAGTTCATCCCTCCTCTCATCAACATCTAAGGGATTCCACATCGATCAATGACCAAGATCACATCCCATATGTACTCTGATCAATGGTCAAGATATTTCAAACTTTTGATCCGATGTCTAAGGCTAAAACGGAGGTCTAAGACATAGTTCTCCCAAGGGGCCTGTGCTATGGCGCACTAGAAAATTACCTATTTCCATTCACAGGCTAACACCTATCAACTTCTGGACACGTTGGCATTCCAGGTCAGAGTGGTACATCATGCTGACGTTATCTCTCCTTCAAATATTGCTTAAATGAGACCACAATGATTTATAACAAAGGTTAATCCTCGATTAATGTCCAGATTAACTTAGGTACATTCTCTACAAGCATGGTAACCTGCCCCAATGGAGGGTCCAAATCTATTCACTCTATCGATCCAACGACTGTGATTCCTTCGAGCTCGAAACATGGTTTTTCTTTTAATTCAGGATTTAGACAATTCAAGGATTTTTCTTTGGGCTCAGTCCTTTATCCGCAGCAAGCACAAGCCTGTCATCTAGCACTTGAATGAGGGATCAAAGTCCTGCAACCCCACCAATTTATCAAAAGGAAAGAACATATAGCTTACGACCTTCTTTGGCCTCTCATCATGACAAGACCAACCATTCCCTTTTTATTGTGAAGGCAAGTTATATCACCTCCTTGGGATCAATACCTTACATTAAACTATTAACTTATAATCCTAGTTTCCATTCATAGGTTTCCCATCAAAACAATGGATATATATATATACACACACACGCGCGCGCGCGCGCGCACGCGAGAACCATAAAATTAAGTTCATTATGTTTATCACAAAACATTACAAAATGATCGTATTTAGTTGTGCACAGAATGCACGGTTCTGGCCATCCTATCGTCACTCAAATGCAAAAGTTTTCCAATACAATAAGCATCATTATTACAAATCAAGTACGTATATTTATAGTGCAAGTACAAACATTCAATCATGCATTTCATTTCAATTACATAGAGTCTATGAAACACTTATCTATTACAGTTGATAAACGACCAAATGACTGTGGGTGTTCACCTTTCCACACAACCGTAGGCTCAGATGCATTTTCTTTTATCATTCTGACCACCCCTATGCCAAGCCATGATATCACTAGGGAATATCTCTCAGGTTTTCAATAATATTTGAAGGTTACTCTCCTTCACTCTACTCTAGGTAGAGATATTCCTTACACCCACCTAGCCCAGGCCCCTTTGAGGTTTACCAGATGCCTTCCCAGCATCAATTTCATGACCTTCTTAGCTCAGGTTGGGTTTCGAGTCTTTTATACTCCAACTTGAAACTATTCTACGGGTTCTCTGATCATTCTATTGCACGCGTTTGTGCATTCATTTCAATAGTTCTCCTCCTCTGAGGCCCCTAACTCTCCTCCAGTTATCTCTCTGTGCATATCTAGGTCGCATGCCTCTTCCCCAAAGGCTCTCGAACTACCCTTTTTCTCCCTCTGTCCCCCACAACTCATGGGTCAGTCTAGTTACAAAAAATGGTACTTTGTGGTACTTCTGGCTGGCAGTTTCTGTCGTCCTAGCTGAATTTCCCATACCTGCATTCATGAGGGTGGTAGGTTGTTCAACTAACAACCCCTCCTCATTAACTGACTTGTCTTGATATCCGGGCTAAGGGAAAATAATCTGAATGTTTCCAATTAATATTTTTGCAAGGTGGCTTGGGGTCCTTTAACTTAATATAACCTCCTCTCATTCTTCCAGTGATATCATGGCTAGTACTTTAAGGATTCACCCATTATACAACTGTCGACGTTTACAATTAAACAATAATACATTTACAATATTTTCAAGCCATTGCATGGAAATCATAAATTATGATTAATTACGGGCTAAGGGAAACAAAAATCTACAGTATTTGTCCATATTTTCACGACCCTCTTTTGTCTTTTAGAAAAAATCTGCAAAAATAGAGAAAACAAATTTTCCATTTTTTTGGCTGAATAAAGTGATCTGATACTAATTGTTAAGTACCAAA
>WSFP011500273.1:0-13926 GCA_009831015.1 Picea engelmannii | reverse complement strand
AGTATCAGGACAACCAATACAAGAAGGACAAAGAAAGATACCGGGAAGTGGTGCGACTTCCATAAGAGCCCTTGGCATAACACTACTGACTGCCGCTCAAAGCAGTCGCTGGTGGCCAAAGTGAAAGCCTCTGAATCAGATGCGGATTCTGACTCCGAGACAAAACCAGAAAGGGGAACATGAATCATTGACCCGGAACCCAGTGCCACCGTTGCTAGCACCAAGCTCCAGTCTAGTGAACCAGACGAGCCAGAAGAAGGAGAGCGCCTCTTCCATTCACAAATGTGGGTAAAAGGTACCCCACTGCACTTCATCGTTGATAATGGTAGCTAGAATAACCTCATCTCAGCAGAGGTCATCAAGTGGTTGGCCCTGCCAACAATGTCGCACCCACAACCCTACACCATTGGATGGCTCTTCCAAGGAAGCGATCTCCGCGTCAGCCAACAGTGCTGACTGTCGTACGACATCAAGCCCTTCAAAGACGAGGTATTGTGTGATGTTGCTCCTCTCGAAGTTTGTGATGTTCTTTTGGGCCAACCTTATTTATGGAAACGTCATGCTGTATATGAGTCTAGGCCTCGTAGTGTTATTATTACTTTGAACAAGAAATTGTATAGGATACCCGAGGCAGTCCCACCTAGTGCTATTTCCTTGATCTCTGCTAAGCAATGCAGGAAGGTCATCTCTCAGATGGGGAAGTTTGTCTTCTTCGTGATTCACTCTCAGAATAAGACGAAGATCACAACCACATCCAGGGTCTCTGCAGTCGACCTCTCCACACAACATAAACAAGTAGATAAGGTCATGGAAGAATACTCGGATATCTTCTCCTCACCTACAGGGGTACCTCTGCACTGCCAGGTCAAGCACCCCATCGATCTGAACCCCGACGCACCACTGCCCAATGGGCCAGTCTATTGTCACTCTTTGTTAGAGAATGAGGAGATCAAGCGACAGATCCAAGAACTGCTCCACAAGGGGCACATCCACCCCAACTCATCACCTTGCGGGAGCCCAATCATGCTGGTATAGAAGAAAGATGGAACCTGACGACTCTGTATTGATTACCAGGCTTTGAATAAAATCACTGTCAGAAACCGGTACCCGATTCCCCAAATCGATGACCTCCTTGATCAACTCACGGGGGCCAAATACTTCAGTAAGATTGATCCGAAGTCTGGCTACCACCAGGTCCTGATAGAATAGATAGATGTATGGAAGACCGCCTTCAAGTCAAAGGAAGGACTTTTTGAATGGTTGGTCATGCCCTTTGGTTTGATAAATGCTCCAACCACTTTCATGAGGATGATGGACGATATTCTGTGACCATTCACCAATACTTTTGTAGTGGTGTATCTGTATGACATTCTAATTTACAACAAGACTTGGGTTGAACACTTGCAACATATTCAACAGGTTCTGCACACCCTGCGACAACACAAGCTATATGCCAACCTGGAAAAATGCTCCTGCGGCATGGACAGGTGCCATTACCTGGGCTACATCATTGATCAACATGGTGTACATGTGGATCCAGCCAAGATCCAAGTCATTCATGACTGGTCAGCCCCAACAACAGTCATTGAGCTTCGGAGCTTCTTGGGACTTGCTAATTTCTACCGCAGGTTTGTGTTAGGTTTCTCCCATATTGCATGGGCCCTCAACCAAATAAACATGGGTGTTGGTAAGGCGAAATTTGCGTGGGGCCGGTCCCAACAACAAGCAATCGATGATTTGAAGTAGCGCTTGTGCTCAACCCCAATACTTTCACTACCAAACCTGCAACATCCCTTTGAGATCGAGACAGATGCTTCAAACTATGATGTGGGCGCCATTCTCACTCAGCACGACCACCCCATGGCCTATCATAGTGAGACATTGTCAGATACTGTCCGTAAGTAACCTACTTACGACAAAGAAATGTACTCCATTGTGCAAGCATGCCGCCAGTGGAGACATTACATTCTTGGGAAGGAGACAATCATCCACACTGATCATAATCCACTGTAGTTCATGCAAACACAGGGAAAATTGCAGAATGACCACCATCAAAAGTGGCCCACATACTTGCAACAATTCCACCTCAACATCAAGTATAAAATAGGAAGCACCAATCACGTCACTGATTGCCTCAACAGACCGCCAGTTGTGGCACTCACCACGGTGCTAGACTCTTGCATCCATGAGACATATGAATGGCCCCAACTCTATGAGACAGACCTTGACTTCGCCACCACCTACCAAATGTTGGGTGCAAATGCAGTTGTCGATAATTTCCATCTTCAGGATGGGTTATTGTGTCATTTGGGCCATATCTGTGTTCCATCAAGTGAGCGAGCGAAGCTGATCTGGGAAGCCCACTACAGTCGGGTGGTAGGACACTTCAACGTCGAAAAGACAGTGGCGATGCTACAAAAACATTTATACTGGCCAAAACTTCGACAGGAGGTCGACAAGTATATAAGGTCCTGCACTGCCTGCGCTATTGCTAAACCAACCACTAAGAAATAGGGCATGTACACCCCTCTTCCTACTCTTGATAGGCCATGGGAATCCATCTCAATGGACTACATGTCGGGCCTCCCATCCACCAAGCGAGGAAATGAATGTGTTTTTGTGGTTGTTGATCACTTTTCTAAGATGGTGATTCTGGTTGCCTGCAAGAAAAGCATCACAGCAGAGGCCACTGCCAAGCTCTTCTTTGAACGAGTCTGGATACAATTTGGAATCCCACAAAAAATTGTCTCAAATCAAGATAGTCGATTTCTCAGCACATTCTGGTCGAGCCTCTGGTCACTGTTGGACACCAAGCTCACCAAATCCACAACCTTCCACCCCCAGACATATGGCCAAACTGAGGTTGTAAATCGAATGATTGTGCATATCCTTCGCATGTATAATTCAAAGCACCCTCGCACATGGGATGAGAGCCTTCCCTATGTACATCATAGCTACAACCAAGCCTTGCATAGCTCAACCAACCACAACCCCTTTCAAGTGAGGTTGGGATTCCAACCATTGGGTCCCATAGATGTTGCACTTCCCCTTGTGGTCACCTCGACTAACTCATCTCCTGCTCCAACTGAAGCTGACAAATCCACCCGGTTCATTGAGCAGATCCAACACATCTACCAACAGGTTCAGGATATCCTACAGAAGTCCAATGACAAGTACAAACAACACCATGATCAACATCAGGTGCCGCAAAAGTTTCAGGTGGGCGACAAAGTTTGGTTGCACTTGTAGAAATAACGCCTTATAGGACCCTATCAGAATCTTCGCCCACTTCGTTATGGACCATACACTATCACCAAGGCCATGTGGGATAATTCTTTTGAGCTCAACATTCCTCCTTTCCTTGGCCTGCACCTAGTGTTCAACGTGGATCTCCTTCGCCCTTATTTCCCACCATTATTGGACACCTCAGAAGTAGCACAACAATTGACACCAACAGAGCTCAACCCCGAATGCATACAATAGACATCCAATGATCAGATTGTGGACATACAGATCAAGGGCACTCGACAATAAAGGATCCAGCTTTATCGAGTCGTCAAAGCAGGGCAGCTCCTGCACCAAGGCAAGTGGCTCACCCGTGGCCAAATTCAACAAAAAATTCCTCATCTAATGGGGGACCTCAACGTAATGGAGACCATTGATTCCTAAGGAGGGAGGATTGATCCAGATGGATATCGGTGGCCACCCACCTTTTCCAACTGGCTTAAAATAGTTTTCTGACAATTTTGGCAATTTACTATTTTTAGCAGTTTTAACTTTCGGGGCCATTTTGAGGGCCTAAATGAAGGTTTTTAGGTATCTATATCCTCAATGATAGCCAAAGGCATGATTGAGCCCCCAAAATGAATCTCCTCGACGATACCTTTCCAATCGGCTATCACACACCTAAAACGAAGATCGTATGCAAAAGTTACGACCTCAGGAAGTTGATGTACTAACTTACCCAAACGGGGCCTACATGATTTTTGGCGCTTCATCTCCTAGGGTTAGGTTTTTGGATGTCTATGGTTTTTGGAATTCTTGCTTATTGTAAAAAGGCCTTCAGAGCCTCATTGTAACCTTCTTCTTGCGAATGTGCGATGCCGTCACATCTCTTCTCAGAGATAAGCTGCCACCATTCCAACAAGCTTGTTTCTACTGCATTTTACAGTTTCAACTTATTTCGTTATTGAATAGAAAACCCGTTTTACTGTATCTTTGTTATTTTGTGTTAAGCACCTGTTAATAATCTGTATTCATTTCGTTCTGCTCATAAAATCCGGAACAGACAACGAGTTGTATTTTGACCCTTTCTTTTTCTTTTTCTATCAACATGTTTCTCAACCACCATCTATGGCTTGTACAGATCATTCAATGGGTGTGTACCTATTGTATACCACTGCACTTCAATTGCTACAACATATTAATTTTCTTTGTCAATCTTTATAACCTTTGCAATCTAGAATAGATAACCATGTGGATCTTCAGTCGCTAAGACTGCAATCATGCTACCCTCCTTAATATCATGCACCGAACCCCTGCAAAGGTCTTCCATGGCCTCATGTTGTGCACGTGATCTTCGAGAACCAATATCCATTTCTCTTTCCTCTTCTTATGTAAATTCAATAACACCTTGAGATTCTTGTTGCTTAACAATGTTTCTTTCTTCGGGTTCATTTGACATATTTTGTGGCCAATGAAATGAAGTCTTCAAAAATGTATCTTCATTTGTTGAGCTTGAAATTATGTCACTTTGACCATTGAAAAATGACTCCCACCAAATAGAATCAACAACATCAAAGCACTCATATGTATCTTTAATGGACTCTTTTTAATTTCTTCCAGGCATTCATAATAATCTACATCTCTATTATGCCTCTGTGCATTATGGATTTCAGCAACTCATTGTAATAACAATAACTTTTATGCAAATATTGGACGATCTATAATGAACTTCAAAAATGCTAAATTTGATGAAATCCCCAGTCTTCAGTAGTTGAATACTACTTTCCCCATACAAGTGTTTTCCCATCAACTTTTTTGAAACAAAATTGATGTTGGAAGCTAATGTCATTAAGTTGCTTAATACATTTTTCTTCACCATACGATCCTTGAATAAATCTTCGCATGTCAACAATTTATTCTAATATGCAAAAAACAAGCTTTGGAATGTGTGATTTCTTAATACATTCAATTAATGATGGTAGGTTTCCAACATTTTTCCTCTTCAATGTTATTGAAAAATGACTGAACATTTGATCAATATGGTCATGAGTGTGTCCAACAAGAAGGAAACTAACTTTCACCTTTTGAAATATTCCCAGTTGAACAAGCATGCTTAAATATCCAAACACAATTTGATTTTTGTTTTAACGACTAATGTTGTCTAACTGTAGATATAGAACTTGAGGAAGATTTCTAGATCAGTGAGTGAGCACATGATGAATTACGATGATGGTCAAATTTTCATCATTATGAATATTTGAGGCTATGAAGCAAACCCTTGGACACATTTTTCCATTAAAAACCATACAACCAACCAAGTGAAACTAAATGAAATTCTCTTCTTGTAAATTTTTTGGTGTATGGACAAAATGTGGTAGAAGTGTTTTCTTTTGGTCCATGTCATCAATTATCATACCTAAATATTTGTTTGGAGCATCATAACACTTCTTCGAATGTTTGTACAACTTTTTCCTTTCACTTGATTGTGGATTCCGATGTTCTTGAAGTGCTTTGACTATGTAATTTGCACATGACATAAAATGAAAATATTGATAATATGTTTTCATAGTTGATAAATAGTAAATACACACCTCTTTCTACCCCTTCATATTTATCTCTTCTTGATTTAAGAGTAGCACATGTACTGCAAACCCCCATTTTTTACTTTTTAGGAATACATACATTGTTGAATTGTTTCTTCCATATTCTTGTAAAATATGCATATGTAATGAAATTACCATTTCCTTCAACACCTTCAACATATTCTTTGTACAAGTTGTAGATTTTCCTCCTTGAGAATTTATTTGGAATATGTATTGTGTCTCTATCTAGCACACACTCTCCATGTTTGACAAAGATGTCACGCATCTATGACAATGTAGTGTTTGTTAATGGCCCACTCTCTTGTCCATGATGTACCTTTGAATAAATTGAAGGATATTTTTCCAACCTTGTTTAGATTCTTGATAGACGAAGATTTCCAATTGAGTGAATTTTTTTGAAAGCCTTTCTGCAAAGTAAAAGATTCCCGATGCAATAATCATATCCTATCTTGGTGGATATCATGTACCCCATTAAATATGAATTTTTCACGCTCTTATTAATTGACAAATATGTCTTCATTTTATTCAAGGTATACATGTAGTCCATGCTTTTCAAACAATTCTTTTGACAATAGTCACTTGAAATCAAATCACTTATGGAAACTGATTTAGTGAGAATTTCTTTCCTAGACCTTGTATAACTAGAATGATTTGGATTAATATAAAAAGGTCTAGTACTGGTTCTAGACACAATGTTTCTTTGTAATGTCTCCACTGTTTCATCATCATCACTAGAAGGAATTTCCTCATCACTAGAAGGAATATCAAGCAAAACATTGTTAGGAGACTGAACAAGAGAATGTCGATCACCTTGATTTGTTGCAATTGAATGGTTGAGAACATGATCTTCATTCATAGGTCCATCATCATCTTCATTGATAATCTCATTGATAAGATGAATATCAAACTCACCAGAAAAATCGTTTACCATCCTCACAAATGTCATTGGATCTTCCATGAAAATATTCACTTGAAGGAAAATCATTATCACCCTTAAGACTCTCAATGCCATTAAAATATTTTCTAACAAGAATGTCTTCATCATCAACAACACCATCATAAATGCCTCTAAAATATTCTCATGGAGGAAAAACATCATCATCACCATTGGTACCTTTAAATTGTCCACCTGGAAAAATTGTGCAATATCGACATAATCATCTTCACTACTTTTAAAATTCCCACTTGAGGGAAATTCTTCTTCATCCTCTGAGTGCCTTGAAAATACTCACTTGGATGGAAATTCTCATCATCGTCATCGATACCTTGAAAAGCCTCACTTGGAGGAAAATCATCATCAACATTGTTACCTTTAAATTCCCCACTCGGAAAAGAGTGTCCACCATTGACATAATCATCTTCATTGCTTTTAAAATCCCCACTTGAGGGAAATTCTTCATCATCCTACTTAATGCCTTGAAAATATTCACTTGGAGGAAAATCTTCATCGATACCTTGAAAATACTCACTTGGAGGAAAATCATCATCAACAACATTGTTGCCTTTAAATTCCCCACTCGAGAAAGAGTGTCCACCATTGGCATAATCATCTTCACTACTTTTATAATCCCCACTTGAGGAAAATTCTTCATCATGTTGGTTGTGGAGCCTAATTATGTTCCTATTTCATAGGTGTTTGTTTTCAGCCTGTTTATACCCCATGAATATTGTACACCCCTCCACGCTGGGGGGTTGTAAGGGGGCTTGCCCCCCTTGCGGGGGTTCGGGGGAGAAAGGAAAAATTGCCTTGTAAATGTATATTGTAATTTCATAATAAATATGAACTGTTCATTATAAGGTCATAGATATGATAGTAGAAGTTATGTTAGGGTTTTTTACCCTAGAAGACAACCCTCTTTTATGAGGGAATTGTATTGCGGTTATGCATCATTGTGAATATTGTATTTTGAGAGAGGAGAGTGTGAGAGAAAGAAGAGGATGTTACAACGGGTGTGTTGTAGGTTGTATCCCTTCATTTTGTTGGATAATAAAAGGGAATGACCTGACAATTTCTTTGGTGGACGTAGCCCACACTGGGTGAACCATGTATATATGTGTCTCTATTGCATTGTGTATCTTTTGTGTTTTATTTCCACATTTGTTTTATTTTATTTCTCTGTGATCCTGTTTTTCTAACAATTGGTATTAGAGTGAAAGGTAACTCGCAGGAAAAGAGGGTTCCTGGTTCGAGTGGGAGCAATGACGAAAGATGAAAAATTTAGGGTCGAGAAATTTAACAGCCAAAAATACCAGTTATGGAAGATGCAGATGAAATATTATTTTTATTAGAAGGATCTATTCCTACCATTGGGTGGAATAACAAAGAAGCCAACGATCATGAAGGATGAAGAATGGGAGGTTCTTGATAGAAAGGCACTAGTAACGACACGATTGAGCCTAGCAATGTTAGTGGCTTTCAATATTTCGAAAGAAAAGACAACGAAGGAGCTGATGGATGAATTGGCTAAATTGTATGAAAAACCCTCGGCATCCAATAAGGCATTTCTAATGAAGATATTATTTAATATGAATATGTTAGAAGGTGGGTATGTTGCAAATCATTTAAATGAATTTAATACGGTTAGTAATTAACTAAGTTCTGTAAAAGTGGACTTTGATGATGAGGTTAAGGCTCTTCTGATCTTATGCTCATTGGCAGAAAGTTGGAACGACTTGGTCATGGCTGTAAGTAACTCTGTATATGGTTCAAACACCTTAAAATTTGATGATATTGTTGGTGTTATCCTTAGAGAGGAAATGCGACAGAAAAACACATGTGAGACATCAGGTAATGCGTTAAACATGTAGAACATGGGAAGACAAAAGGATAGAGGAAAGGGCTCGGGGAACCACATAAATTCTAGGAAGGTCAGATCCAAATCCAGACTGAGAAAGATAGAGTACTGGAATTGTGGGAAGAAAGGACATCTGAAGAAAGACTACAGAGCTCCAAAGAAACAAAGAGATGGACAACAAGAGAAAAATCAAGAAGCAAATGTAACAAGTGATGTGTTACAAGAATATTTAATTCTTTTTGTAGATAATATTTTTGAGTCTTGGGTAGTAGATTCAAGGGCTTCATTTCATGCCACACCCCATAGGAAACATTTTCTAGATTATGTTCAAGGTGATTTTGGATAGGTTTATTTGGGTGATGATGCACCATGCAAAATTGTTGGAATGAGAAAGGTAAAAATAAAGCAAAGGAATGGAAACCGATGGTTGTTGAAAGAGGTAAGATATGTCTCAGATCTAAGGAAAAATCTAATTCCAATAGGGCAGTTGGAAAGTGAAGGTTGTATATCCATATTTACAGATAAGACGTGGAAGGTCACCAAAGGATCACTGGTGATAGCAAAAGGAGATAAGGTAGGTACATTGTATTTATGTAATGGTAATACTGATTCTTTTATATCTTTAGCTTCTATAGGAGTGGATACAGAATTGTGACATCGTAGGCTTGGACACACGAGTGAGAAGGGGATGTAGATACTTCACAAAAGAAATTTGTTGCGAGATCATAAACAAATTGAATTGGATTTCTGTGAGCATTGTGTTTATGGAAAAAAAAAAGAGTAAGATTTCTCAGAGTTGGAAAATAAAAGAAGAGTGAAAGGTTAGAGCTTGTGCATACATATGTATGGGGACCAACTCAGGTATCATCTCTTGGTGGCTCTCATTATTATTTTATTTTTATTGATGATGCAACCATAAAAACTTGGGTTTATTGCATTCGACAAAAAATTGATGTTTTTGATAATTTTAAGAAATGGAAAGATTTGGTTGAGAATGAGATAGGAAAAAGGTTGAAGTGTCTTGGATCAGACAATGGAGGTGAATATTGCAACAAGGAGTTTGATTATTATTGTTCATACCATGGGATTTGCAGAGAGAAGATAGTTCCAGGAACACCACAAGAAAATGTTGTGTCAGAAAGGATGAATAGGACAATCATGTAGTGTGCAAGGAGTATGAGATTACATGATGGGTTGCCCTTACAATTTTGAGCAGACGTTGTAGATATTGTTGTTTACTTAATAAACAAAGGACCTTCAAGATCTTTGAATGGTGGAATTCCAGAGGAGGCATGGACAGGTAAAAAATTAAACTATTCTTTTTTGAAGACTTTTGGTTGTGAAGCATTTGTTCATATTGATAAAGAAAATAGAACAAATCTTGCGGAAAAATCCAAGAAGTGTATCTTTATTGGATACGATGTTAATGATTTTGGTTATCACTTATGGGATTATGAAAATCAAAAAACCATTAGGAGTAGAAATTTCATATTCAATGAGAAGGTCATGTACAAAGATTAGTTGCAGGGAAAGAAACAAGAAAAAAAAACCCAGAATACACAGTGCTTGATGAGATCACTAAAAAAGAAATTCCAAAGGTACCAGAAAATCAAAATGTACAACAACATGAGAAACAAGTACCTCAAACTCTTGTAAGTGTTGTTAGAAGATATTCTAGGTTAAGTAGACCCCCTAAACAATACTCTCCTTCATTGTATTATTTATTGTTGACTGATTCTGGTGAACCAGAATGTTATGAAGAGGCAATGCATGTAGACACTAAAAAGAAGTGGGAGCAGGGCATGAAAGAGGAGATGGATTCCCTAGTAAATAACCAAACTTGGGACTTGGTTCAATTTCCTGCAGAAAAAAGAGTATTGTAGAATAAATGTGTTTAAAAGTTGAAGGAAGAAGATGGAGGCAAAAAGCGATACAAGGCTAGACTTGTTGTAAAGGGTTTTGTACAAAACAAAGGTATAGATTTTGATGAAATATTTTCTCCTGTTGTTAAGATGACTTCAATTAGGACTATTTTAAGTCTTGTGGCAATAGAAGATTTGCATCTTGAACAATCATATGTAAAAACAACGTTTCTCCATGGGGATTTGGATGAAGATATTTATATGCAACAACCACAAGGGTATGAGGTCAAATAGAAAGAAAAATTGGTATTTGAGAGGTACTTCTACTCTTGCATTATGTTTTGGAGATTCATACACTGTTTTACATGGATATGTTGATTCAGATATGGAAGGTGATAAATATAGCAGGAGGAGCACCACAAGGTATGTTTTTATTGTAGGTGGAACAACAATAAGTTGGATTTGGAAACCGCAAAAGGTTGTTGCACTTTCAACAACAGAATCAGAGTATGTTGCTACTACATAGGCTAGTAAAAAAATGATTTGGTTACAGAGGTTTATGGAGGAATTGGGAAAGAAGCATGAGAATAACAAGTTGTACTGTGACATTGAGAGTACCATTCCTCTTGCAAATAACTCATCCTTCCATTTGAAGACTAACCATATACAACTCAGGTACCATTTCATACAATCTGTCTTGGAAGATGGACATTTGAAGTTGGAAAAGATACACACTAGCCAGAATTTTGCATACATGTTAACAAAGGGAGTAACTAGGGAGAAACTGAGTTCCTACTCAGTTTTAGTTGGTCTTCAAGCATGAAGGTGAAGATGAGAAATTTTCTAGGTCCAAGGTGGAGTATAGTCCAGTAGGTACAACAATAGTGGAGTTGTTGTGATCAGTCTCCAAGTGGGAGATTGTTGGTTTTGGAGCCTGATTATCTTCCTATTTCATAGGTATTTGTTTTCAACCGTGTTTATACCCCATGAAGACAATACACCTTGGAATATTGTACACCCCTCCACGCGGGGGGGTTGCATGGGGGACTTTCCCACCTGTGGGATCAAGGGGCAAGCAGGCTCCTGAAGGAAAAATTGCCTTGTAAATGTATATTGTAATTTCATAGTAAATTTGGATTGTTCATTATAAGGTCACATATCTGACAGAAGAAGTTATGTTAGGGTTCTTATCCCTAGAAGGAAACCCTATTTTATTTGGGAAATGTATTGCGGCTATGCATCATTGTGAATATTGTATTATGAGAGAGGAGACTGTGAGAGAAATAAAAGGAAGTTACAACGGGTGTGTTGTAGGTTTTATCCCTTCATTTTGCTGGATAATAAAAAGGAAGGACCTGACAATTTCTCTTGTGGACGTAGCCCACACTGGGTGAACCACATATATATGTCTCTATTGTATTGTGTATCTTCTGTGTTTTATTTCCATATTTGTTTTGTTTTATTGCTCAGTGATCCTATTTTTCTAACACATCATCCTCGTTACTTCCTTGAAAATCCTCAGTTGGAGGAAAATATTTATCATCCTCATCAGTACTTTGAAAGTCCTCACTTGGAGGAAAATCCTCATCATCAATATTGTTGCCTTTAAATTCCCCACTCGAGAAAGAGTGTCCACCATTGGCATAATCATCTTCATTACTTTTAAAATCCCCACTTGAGGGAAATTCTTCATCATCCTCGTCAGTGCTTTGAAAATCCTCAGTTGGAGGAAAATCTTCATCATCCTCATCAGTACCTTGAAAATCCTCGCTTGGAGGAAAATCATCATCACCAACATTGTTGCCTTTAAAGTCCCCACTCGTGAAAGAGTCTCCAGTATTGGCATAATCATCTTCACTACTTTTAAAATCCCCACTCGAGGGAAATTCTTCATCATCCTCATTAGTGCCTTGGAAATCCTCACTTGGAGGAAAATCTTCATCGGTACCTTGGAAATCCTCACTTGGAGGAAAATTATCATCCCAATCATTTAACAGGTGATCAAAGTCTCCACTCCGACCTACATTTTAATTATTTTCAATATTATTAAACCGTTGAACATTTTGATCATCAACATATTCCTCCTCTTTATCATTGGTGCCTTCAAAATCCTCTGATTTACGAATTTCCCGAGGAACATGCTAAATAATATTGCTTGCACTATGATCAAACTTCTGACTAGATGAAAAATACGACACCTCATTTACATTACAAGCATTCCCATCACATTTGATAGTCCCAAAAGAAGAGGTATGTGAACAATTTGTTGATGTCTTAGAAATAAAATCTTATTTATCTGACAAAGCCATCACTTCTCACTAAGCACATAGAATGATACAAATGCTCACCCTCCTAATGACAATCTTATAACTTGCATAATGAACTTTTCCCCCGAAAATTGCCCCCCAAAATACTCCCTCTAAAATTTTCGGTCGAAAATTCTCCCCCAAAATTCTCCCCTAAATTTTTTCTCTCCAAAATTCCCCCCAATTTTTTCCTTCTATTATTTTCTCTTTAAAATTAAAAACAACTTTTACTCTATTATTTCGTTATTTATTTGTTAATTATAATATTTTTCATGTTTGTTTGTTTATCTCACATTCATTAAATTTAACGATGATCCGTTTAATTTTAGGTATATATGTACACAATCTTCTTCTTTTTTATTTATCCCACATTCGTTACACTTAATAGTAATTTATATCATCTTTGTTATATATACAAAGTCTTGTTTTGTCTTTTTACATTGCGTTAAATATTGGGCAACATTTGTTAAATAATTTGGAGCAATCTACAAGGTAGAAACATCGATGAGACATTTTTCTAGCATTTCATAGGTTAGTTATTTTTTAAATTCATACCATTTACCGAACAAACATTTATAAGGTCATTTTGAATCAAATGAGATTTTTCATGCGAAAATTATAAAAAACCTTTTTTTTTTTTAAATGTTTTATAATTTTTTCTTAAGAAATCACAATTTTTTTAAAAAAATTTAGACCTTTTTCAAAGAAATTTTAACAAAATTCTTAAGATTTTTCGAAAAAAGCCAAATTTTGCTATACTTTTTATAATGTTTTTTTTTACAGTTTTTGTTGTTTTTTAATATATATATATATATATATATATACACACACACATTAATTTTGGCCGTTGGTGGTTAGTGGGCATGATGCCCCTTCATGTCAGACTGTGACTTGGCCTATGGGAGCGCTCGAGTTAATGTCGGGCATTGCCCCAGCCCCCAAGCGACAGAGGCACGGTCCCATGGTACCCATAGGACCGTGCCTCATTTTTCGAGGGGCTGGGGCGATGCCCAACATCACCCCATCCCATGCAGCCAAGCCCCGAGTACCCACAGGATCGTGCCTTGGCTACGGGGGGCTGGGGTGATGCTTGGCATCGCCCCAACCCTCGCGACCAAGCCCTGGGCACCCACGG
>WSFP011500272.1:0-13926 GCA_009831015.1 Picea engelmannii | reverse complement strand
TATACTTTTATGTAGCTTCCTCAAGGGGTTACCTTTTAACCATCTTAACCCACTTTCCTTATTTTAGGGTTAACCCACTTCTAATTTCTCCATTAACTTTATTATTTAAATAATTTCTTTTGTATTCACTTTGAATTATAGTATACTCATCACTTCACTTTATTATTTACCTTCTAAAATCTCTTAAACCACTTTGACTACTTTGACCTTTTGGGGCTTCTAAATGACTCATGAGGGTTCTCCAACTTCAAATAGCCATAAATATCTAATCGTGAGGAGTTATGTGACATTCCACATACCACCAAAAATGAAATGACATGTAATATCCATATAGAATAGTATTACCTTCAAATATATTAAAACTCATACCATTACACATGAAACAACCTTGCGTTCATTACCCAAACCTTTGTGCTACCATAATTCTCTATTGGACTTTCTCCAAGGTTTGAATTCAATCACTAAGGGTTGAAATCAATATACAATATCACTCTCCAATGGTTGACATCAATGACAACCAACAATCCATACCAATTTTCCATCAACCTAATCTAACTGTCTAACAATCTCCCCCTTTGGCATTGATGGCAACACCAACATTGATGGAAACACTTAGTCATGATAACATTCATGATTATACTCCTCATCATTGTTTCTATATCTCACCCTTTGACATCAATGGAAAAGGGTATCTTCATTTGTGGTTGCTCCCCCTGACTAAACTCTCCTTGTGGCTGCTCCCCCTATCTACATGTCTTTGATTTTTCTTTTTGTTTATAAGACACTGATTACTCTCTCTCCCTTCATATGAATAATATCTCCCCCTTTGACAAAGGGTTTCACTCTGAAGTCATATCTCTCATTCTTCCCTTATGACAATCACTTCCCTTGGGAACATACCTCTATGCTCTCTCTCCAAGAATTTACCTTTGGATCTGATAAATCTCTCCCCCTTTGTCATCAATGGAAAAGGTATATTTCCATCTGGGGCTACTCCCCCTAACAAATCTCTTCCTGAAACTGATCTCCCAAACTAAATTGTCCTATTTATGGTGCTTCCTCGTGTACATCTAATACATATAGGATAAAAATTCAAAAGCATTCATTTTGGAGAAGAAATTATTCCTAGTATCTAGAGAAGATACTCAAATGATTCCCGTGGAAGAGGTTTTGAAAATATATCTTCCACTTGTTATTTTGTGCCCACATATTCCACTCTGATGTTCTTCTCTACAACTTGTTCTCGTAGAAAGTGATACTTGATTATAATCTGCTTCATCTTGGAGTGCATCACTGGGTTATTTGAGATACTGATGGTGCTTGTATTATCACAATAGTTTGGAATGGGCTCATCATACTCAACCTATATATCTGTCAGAGTTTTTTTCATCAATAGAACCTATGTACAACATGATACAATTGAAATATATTGTGCCTTGGCTATATATAAGGATATTAATGATTATTTCTTTCTTAACCATGATACTAAACACTCACCCAAGTAAAACATTGATCCACTAGTGCTTCGTTGGTCATCAATGCAACCTTCCCAATCGGCATCTGTGTAGGTAATAAGTGATATATCCTTTCCTTTTGGATACCATAATCCAAACTCTTATGTTCCTTTGAGATATCTAAAAATCCTCTTCACTCCTAATACGTGTGATTCCTTTGGTGTTGCTTGAAATCGTGCCACCTGTCCAACTGCCTACATTACATCTGGTCTAGATGTTGTCACATATAGTAAGCTACCAATCATTGACCTGTATTTCCTCTGGTCTGTAGACTTTGAATCATCATATTTTCTAAACTTGAAACTGATTTTCATAGGAGTGATAACTAGTTTGCAAACTTCCATTCCAAACCTGTTTAGTATTTCTTTGATATAATTAGTTTGAGAAATGCAAATTCCTTGGTTTCTTTGACATATCTGAAGACCCAAAAAGAAGGATAGTTCTCCAAGTAATGACATTTCAAATTCATTTTTCATATCCTTTGCAAATTTATGTCTTAACCTATCATTAGTACTTCCAAAACAATATCATCAACATAAATTTCAATTAATAAAATACTACCTTGAGTTACCTTGATGTAGAGGTTGTTGTGTACACTTCATTTCCATAGTTCGTAGGGATTTTTGTCATTGTTGTTTTTGAGAATTAATCATTTTTAAATGTGAATTGTTGTATGCATTTCATGTGTCCAAAAGATATTTGTCAATTTGGAATATATTAGAGTTGTTCAAACCATTTCCTATGTAATTATCATCCATTATGATAATGTTCATTTTTCTCTGAACCACTCTCTGAACCAATCTATGAATCCATGCTCTCATACAATGTCATATATCTGTCCAAACCTGTGAAGTGTTCTTACGAATCCATCTCTATCCATACTGTCCAAGACACTACTTATGCAACTTTCCATAATGTTGACCCATTTATCACTATACTATCATGAAGTCTTGATTAATCTATCAAATTGTACTTATGCTAACTGACTTCTCTAAATTTGTCTTCTCAAACTTTGCAATCTTCTTGAAGGATGGTTCTTTGGTCTGTCACAACTATCACATAGATGCCCCCTGTCTAATATTCATATTACCTGGGAGTCTCTAAGCTGGATGGCTTAGAAAAATTCCTTCTTTGATGTGTATTCATCATCATATTCATTGGTAGATTCATTATCTCTCTAAGCTCTGGATAATTTCTTTCTGTATGTGGATTCATATTTCACTGCAATGCCTAAAATTATAATATCTTGAACCTGTTCATTATTTACTTGTCCTTCCTTTCTTTCAGTTATTTTCAAAACCTTTCTGTATTTGACATCTTTGTTTTTCTCTGTAGAATTTTTTTCATCTTGTTTTATTGCCAATATTGCGATCTCTGGTACCTGGTCTTTGTTCACATATTCTACCTATTTTATTATCCATACTTTCTTATATTTGATATCACTGTTCTCTTTCATGGAAGTATCAATCATGCTTCTACAATCACTGGCTATGCGTCCATAGTTATGAAATTTGTAACACTCAATGTTACATGTGGCCACATAGGAACTTCTTTTTTGAGCATTTATTTTATAATCCCTGCAATATGCAACCTTATGTCCAAAATTTGTACAATAAAAAAAGTGACCATAAAATAAATTTACATACATGGGAGTGAGTGATCTTCTTTGTGGTGTATTCCTTCTGAATTTTTTTCTTGTCTGATCATGATTGAAGCTTCTTTGTGGCTTGAACACAGATGGTATTCTTAAATATGTATCTTCAATAGTTTTCTTAGATTATGGTTGACCATGATTCCTTCCTTTGAGTAATTTTTCATAACTCTTTCTATTTTCTTCATTCTTCTTTTCTAGAAACCTAGAGTGCTTCTCTTCATTCTCTGTAATTGATGTGGATGTTTCTATCTCTTCAATGTTCTTTTTGAGCTTGATGATTTTACTTCTCAATGTGACTACTTCTTATTCAAGATTCTGAACCTCTTCTTCTTTCTTTAATATCTGAGACTTCATGAATTCTTATGTTCCCTTCACTTAATCAAGATGAATTTTTAATGTGATTATTTCTTCTTCAAGTACTTTCTCTTCTTGACCAAAATATGAATCAAGTTGGTTTAGATCATTAGTTCTTTCCTGAAGATGATCTGTCAATATATTCTCTCTCATTTATGCTTCTTCCTTATGTGCTACTATGTTGGCTTCCAAACACTGCTTTTGATATTCAAGATTTTCTTCGATCTTTCTGGCTTCTTCTAGCTGAGTTCTTAATTTCTTGATGACCTATTGGGATTATTCAAAAATGTGAACACTTTCATTTTGTTCCATCAATTGTTTCTTGAGTGACTTATTTTCTTCTCTTAGTTCATCTAAAGCACTAATCAATTCTGCCTCATAATTTTTTTCTTTTTCAATTTGTTTTTATGTCTCATTTCCTTCATGGCATTCTATTTCAAGATGTCTGTATTTTTCACAATTAAAGAAAAAAAATATACCTCTATTGATTTTGTACTCTTCATCTTATGAATTTGTTTGACATGGCGAACATATGTCTTCTTGATCTGTACATGCATCTTCTTTGGCATTTTCTGAATCTGCAATGGGTGAAGAATATATATCATGTAACTTATCCCAAATTTTATTTTCCTAATGAACATTTACCAACCTTTTCTCTTACCGGATTAGGTAATCCTTCCCAGATGAAATCCATTTCTATTTTGTTATTCTTCTTCAATTCCTTCTTGGCTGCAGTCTTTTCCCTTTTTGAACTATCATATCCTGTAACGATTGATAGTCAAATGTAATACCATTGTGCCTGTAAAAATACTTTCGTCCTTCCACTCCATAGCTCATACTTTAAACCATTATGACCATTAAACAGTGGTACTCAATTCTCAGAATAATCCATGATCTCCTTCTAGTGGTTAAAATGTTTCATGAAGGAACTTGCTCTGAAACCAATTGTTGGATTACTAAGAGGGGCGGTTAATCAATAATAAAGAAATTTAATACTTTTTAACCATAAAATTCAAGTGTTGTATCAATGTATCTTTATCATCCAAAAGTTGTAGAGTAAATAAACAATGAACAAATCAACAATCATACACATACACAATACACCAATGTCTTTACGTGGAAAACCAAAGAGGGAGAAAACCACGAAATTCTTTTTCTTATATGTCTTTAAGAATTACATTAATTGGAAGCGCCAACTTCCTTTTTTTTCCATCTACAATTGGAAGGAGGTTCCAACACCCTATTTTCTCAGGATACAACCTGAGGGAAGCTCCAACTCCCCAATTTTCTGGCTACAACCAGAAGCAGGCTACAAACCCCTATGTTCTCTGGCTACAATCGAAAGGTGGCTACAACCACCTGTCCTTGCCCCATCCAACCGACCTAAAATATAAAGTCCAAATGTAGAAAAACTGTCACTATCACTGAATCAACCACTGCCACTGTCAACCTGTACCAATAACCTGTAACAACATGTATCATTCAATTTGCACCGAAAAAACTGTACCAATAACCTAAACCAACATGTACCATGCATCAACCTATACCTTAACCTGTACCATTAGCAAGTGCATTAACCATGCATCAACCTTTACCAAACAACCTGTAATCAGCCTGTACCATAAACAAGTGCATCAACCATGCACCAACTTGTAACTCAAACTGTACCATCAATGAGTGTATCAAACACACACCAAATATGTACCAATCATGCATCAAATAAACATAAACTTTGACTCATCAATATGTACCAACATCATCAACTATACACCTCATGTATGTGCCAATTCATGAACTACTTGTCTCAACCTTGTACCCAACATGTACCTCAACCAAAATACCTCATCAATTTCATCATCCAAATTTGATTTGTAACTCTGTAATAGACCTATTTTATATGATCACATACCTGCAAACCTTCATTAACTTTAACAACAACAGACTAGCATTTTCATCAAACTTTACTTTTGTCTCACATGACTAATTTTGTATTAGTCCACAACCCTAACTTGAAATTATCATAACTATGTACTTGTAATGAAAAAATATCTAAAACATGTACACACTGTTGTTTAGTGTCTTCTATGCAATTCCTCCAGACTTCACTACTTGGAACCTCTCAGAAAAGGAGTTTTAGAAAAAATTTCATACCTTGTTGAATTCTGGCTTATTCTAGAGAGTGAACTTGTAGAGAGTGCCCCACACGAAATATTTTTGGTATGGATCTGAAAATTGTACACAGAATAATAAAGACTATAATGTAACCAATACATTTTGTATTACTGAATTTGTATATGTTATGAAGAAGTTATGATTTTTTTACCCGAAACACCCATTTTAGACTAGTTTGAGGACTAACCACAAACCCTATCTTCCATGGCGTGTAACTTCAAAAATACAACAAACCAGAAGTTGAAATTTGTATCACAACTACTTGGACATGTTTCCTAATTGGACTCCCAATTTAACATTCTAAATAATTCTAGAAAAATATTATTTTAAAAATTGTGAGATGACCTGCAAATAACATACCTTAGAAAGCATCGTCAAAAGAATTTATCCTCCCTTGAATTTCAACCTTCTTTACTCCACCTTCCCTCTGAAATTCGGCTTATATATCCTTTGGTTTCCTCAGTCACCTGTAGATATTCAATATTCTTAAGTTTTATTAAAATTAGAGAGTCTTTTCTCTTATTTATACTTTCGTGTAGCTTCCTCAAGGGGTTACCTTTTAACCATCTTAACCCACTTTCCTTATTTTAGGGTTAACCCACTTCTAATTTATCCTTTAAATTTGTTATTTAAATAATTTATTTTGTATTCACTCTGAATTATACTACACTCATCACTTCACTTTATTATTTAGCTTCTAAAATCTCTTAAACCACTTTGACTACTTTGACCTTTTGGAGCTTCTAGATGACTCATGAGGGTTCTCCAACTTCACATGGCCATAACTCTCTAACCACGAGGAGTTATGTGACATTCCACATACCATCAGAAATGTAATGACATGTACTATACATATAGAATAGTATTACCTTAAAATATATTAAAACTCATACCATTATACATGAAACAACCTTGGTTCCATTACCCAAAAATTTGTGCTACCGAAATTCGCTATCGGACTTTCTCCAAGGGTAGACTTCAATCACTAAGAGTTGACATCAATACACAATATCACTCTCCAATGGTTGACATCAATGAAAACCAAAAATACATACCAACTTTCCATCAACCTAAGCCAAAATTATGACAAACCTGAGTAGTCACAAAATGTAGTTGACCTTTGGTTTCAGTTATTTTTTGATATTCTTGGGAATGACCAGCTGATAGAAAAGTTGAGAAATGCCTTGTACCTAGTCCTAGGAACTGAAGAATATCTAAATAATAGAATAAGGACTAATATTCCTGAGAATAATACTCATAGAGTGAAAAGAAGGAAAATACGGTCTAGGAAAGAGTTTATCTTAGCATCCCATCTAGATGAGTTTGATATTGAAGATGTTATGTTAGATCTAGGATCTGGTGTTAACATACTTCCTAAAAAGACTTGGGAAGCTTTAGGAAAACCCCAATTGACATATTCTCCAATCCAGTTAATAATGGCCAATCAGTATTGTATTTTTCCAATATAAAGACAGGAGAATGTGGAGATATATGTTGCAGGAGTGAAGATTGTAGGTGATTTTGAGGTGATCGAAATCATGGTAGATAAGGACCCCTATCCTTCACTACTTGGTATTGATTGGGCCTATGATAATTATGTTATCATTGACCTAAAGAGGGATACTATGAAATTCAAAGTAGAAATAATCAAGGTAGTTCATCCCTTGGATCCGTATGTAGGTCCTCGATATATGGAGCTAACTGACAACAATATGGAAGGAAAATATTTGGATCAGTTATACATTGTAACAATAAGAATTAGAGAAGAATACATAAATCCTATTGTTGATGGATCAGTGATTTAGAGGAGCATACAATTGGCGGACGAAGATTAAAAAATGGCATTTGACAGTCGGCAGCGAGGTTCATATGAAAAATTTTCAAGGAGATGTGCAACTGTCAGAGCATCTACATGGGTTGGAACCAAGGTCAGAGAACATCCAATATACGACGGTACCTCAGAACTTAACAATTTTTTGGCTAGCATGGAATAAAAGATGGAGAAGGATCAAAGGATTTTAGTTTTAGAATTATCCCTCTAGGACACCCCTGATAGATGGTGGGATAGTCACAAATCCTTGATTAAGAACTAGGAGGATGTGAAGCAAGCTATCTAATATAGATTTCAAGGTAAGGAGCAACCGAAATTACAGATGCAGACAGATTTCCAAGTTGCACAATTGTTTAATGGGTAGTTTGATCCTAAAACACATATTGAACAATGCGTGAGACAGTGACAAGTTGCAGAAATACCATCTCACTTTTGGGTTCAAGTATTTCCCCATTTGCTAGGTCCGATTACGAAATCTTGGTACATGCATGAAGAGACCAGAAGGCATACCAACAACTGGAAAATGTTAGCAGACCAATTTTTCAAGGACTTCTGTTTTATAAGTAAGTACCTTGAGCTTAAGATAGTCTTGCAAATAATTAAAAAATTCCATTTTACTGATGTTGGCAAACGAAAATTACACCTAGTGGTCTATGCAGAGCATAGTCAAATTATTCAGTACAACCTTCGCCTAGACACGAACAAGACACCTATAGAATGCTATAAGATTGACAAGGATTTGGAAAACTCGAATGATTTGGAAGAACTGAGAAACTTATCCATTAAGGAAATAGAAGGAAGCAGAGAAATCCAAAACACCATACCCATCTAGACTCATAGTTCTTATAATCATCCATTGAAGTTGCAAAAATTCCACATAGGAACTATAGAGAAACCCAAGATAACTATTGTAGGAGATTACCCATATGCACAAACTAGCCAAGAGATATATAATCTATTGTAGGAGTATGAGGACTTATTCCCAAGTACATTTTTCAGAACTAAAAAGGATTAACGGAGATATGGGAGAGATGAAAATTGAACTAAGACCAGGATCAAATCCTGTAAGGCATAGACCATATCATCTTAACCCTAGGGTGAAAGAGAAGGTTAAGAGGGAAATAGACAAGATTCTCGAGGATGGAATTATCTTTCCAGTGGAAGAAAAAGAATGGGTTATACCCATAATCATCCAGAGAAAGAAAGGTACATAGGACATTCGGGTATTTGCAGACTACAAAAGTCTTAACTCTTCCTTTGTGCATGACCCTTTTCCCACACCTTTTATTGATGAAAGAATATTACTCATTTACAGATGGATTTTCGGGGTATCACCAAGTGATAATTGCTGAAGAAGAAAAATGGAAGACCACATTCATAACATAATGGGGGTCATTTGCATACAATGTGATGCCCTTCGGCTTAAAGAATGCCCCTACAGTTTTTTCCCGGATTGTAATAACAACCTTCCGAGAATTTACTCACAAATTTATAGAAGTTTATATGGATGGTTGGAAAGTATATATCCTACTCAAGGAACATGTAGTGCTACTACATATAATGTTTGATAAATGTAGGGAATTTCATATTTATATGAACCTCAAGAAGTGTATCTTTTGTGTGCCACATGTAAATCGGTTAGGCCACATAGTATGCCGAGAAGGAGTATTGGTAGACCCAACCAAAGTTGTGGTTATTGTGAACATGCCATTGCCTACAAGCGCAAAACAATTTCTCTCCATGCTGGGGAACACAAGGTAATATCGCAGGATTATCAAAAGGTATGCAACCATTATTGCACCCCTGGAAAATCTATTGAAGAAGTCAGAAGTGTTCTAGTGGACACCAAAGTGTGATAAAGAGTTCGACATCCTAAAGGAAAAGATCAACACATCACCTATTCTAATATTTCTAAACTGGGAAAATGAATTTCATGTGCACATGGATGCATCAAGTATTTCCCTAGGAGCCATCTTAGTGCAACCATGAGATGGATCCATGGATCATCCCATCTAATTTGATAAAAAGAAACTATCACAAGTTGAGCGCAAGTATACAACCACATAAAGGGAGGGTGTTATAACCCTAATTTTCACCAAACATACTTACCTGACATCAGACCATCCCATATGCCTTCTTTGCCAAGCCAGTACTGAACAACTCTAGTTAAAAAACCCTCTTTATAAAGGCCCATGCACCCTGCTCGATTACTACAAGCGTGTACACACTAGATGCTCCAATACAACCCATGTGTACCTACAAAAGAATGGAAAAATGAAAGTTGTTGATGAAACACACAACTTTGGGCAAGTTAACTAAACCTTTCGGCCATGCATGGCCAGTCATTCAACCAAATACCTAGCTCCTTCTAGCCTATAAAAGAAGGGGTAAGGGTCCCATTTGAAAGGATAGGAAAATCATAGTAAAGAGACTATACCCAATTGAGCATTCCCCTTGTCCCAACCTTTAGCCATCCTTGTGCAAAGAGAAGTATAGAGAAAATCAGTTGGAGGACAGTTGAAGAGGAACCCATGACCAATTTTGTAGAGAAGTGGTCGACTTCATCATTGTAAGTTGCTTTAGTGAAGTTAATAATAAAGAAGTACTTTTCCCGTCCCACCATATGAGGTTTTCATTGTTTATTGCATACATGTTGATTAAATCTCTAACCCATTAATCCATAGATCAAATGGCTGTGGAGTTCTTTGTTTGTCTTTTTTGAATGCAGGTCAGCCTTGGGAGGAGAGTTACAGTCAAAGAGCAACCAAGCGTGAAGAAGGATTGATATCAAATGCTGGAAATAAGGTATGTTCACTTGATCTTCTTAACTGTGTATTTTCTTAAGAATAATGGGGATTAGGTTCGGGATAATGGTAAAAAGTAGGAATCTTTAGGTCTTTTCTGCATGCATGATAAAACCCTAAGTGCAAGTCTATATGAGGGATTCCCACCCACAACATAATTGGTGACCATACTGGGGGTCTCTCGGGTTTTCTGGGGATACTTGTTGGGTATTTTTAATTGGTTTTACTACCTTTTTCTGAGTTTCTACAAAAGTCTGAGCTAGTAGGGATTCTGGTCTTCCATACTAGTATTCCCTGCTTTCTTTGCTTGGCTGGTTTTTATTTCACAGAAGTCACAAAGGTACACACAGCCTATATAAGGCTTGCATGTGTGTACTTGTACCCTACCTTCACATAGCCTGTGTGCACATGCTAGATGATGAAGTGTCAGTCACGTGTCTGAGTTCATAATTTTGTTTTAGAGAGGCAGGCATCCTCTCCCCTGTCAGAAGTGATCCTTCTCAAGGATTTTCTGGATCTCATTTTGGTCTCTGTTTTTGCATTTTGTAGCATAGGTACCACCTCATATTGGTTTTGTTCTATGCAATTTTCCTTGAATTGTTTCTCTTTTCTGTCAAGGTAAGTTTTTGAGTCTTCAAGGGACTTTGGTTCTCAATAGTAGTAGTCTCTGCTAGTGTTTGATTGCTTTTTTTTTCATTTTTTTTGAATAATTGCAGAGGTACACAAGACTTGTATAAGGCCTGCATGCGTGTACACGCGCTTTGACCTTACATTGCTCGTGTGCACACACTAGCTATTGAACTGTCAGCAACGTGCCTGTTGACAAAATGTTTGTTTAAGGAGAGGTAGTCACCCTCTTCCTTATCAAGAGTTATACCTCTCAGGAATTTCCTTGATTTAATCTTGGTCTCTATCATAGCATTTTTATCCTAGGTTGGATTCCAGCATATCTTTCTTTTTCATTAAAAGATTTCTTGTGTTTCCTATCTTTTTTAACTTATTTTTAGCTTGAAATTTTAAGAAAAATGAGTTGCATTTAAAAAAAAACTTCCCCCTCATGGTCGGGGGGGGCATGAATCGTGCATTCATCAGTTTCTTTTAGAATTTTTTGTTATTTATGCTTTGATTGGAAGAAAATATAAAAAAAAAAAACTTAGTTTGTTAGATATCTTTCTTTCCTGGCATTTTATTTGCAATGTTATTTGAAAAAGAAAGGAAATTCGCATAGTGTTGTGTTTTATTCTCATCTTAAAAGCATTTAAAAAAAAAAAAAAAGATAATCCTTCTTTGCTAGTGTTTCTTACAAGTTTAATTTTCCACAAGAGTGTTAACAACATCAGTTGCACTACCGTACCCTTTTTTGAGTAAATCAAGCCAGTAAAAAGAATGCTAATTAAAATTTAATAGACTTTATGTTGTAGGGTCTATCAACTTGATTAGGCTAGAGCCTTGATTTAGGTTAGAGAGGAAACTCTTCAAGGCTATAAAACAAACATACGAGTCTATGATAAGGAGTGTAGAAGTCTAGTAACATGGAAATTATCCAGGACCCCCCTCTAACAAAGGGGCTAAACACGAGGTTGGATGCAAAAAGGTAGCAAAGATAACCCCTCCAAATCTGGACCAAGCATAGTGGGGAATGCATATAGAGGACTTGTCTTGGGATTTCGTTGATCACATTTTCCATAGAGCTTTGTGGGTCTTGAATCCGTTCGAGGTCCTTAGTCATATTCCGGAACACTTTCTTTCAATACCCTTGATAGGTTTCGGGCTTGATACCCTGCTCATTGCGGTCCACCCGACTATCGACTGTACCCACCTGGTGATTGTTCATGAGTTGGAAACCTAGTTGCCTTTATTTTAGGGACTTACATAGGTGACTGTGGGGGTAGACTATGGTACCTAGGACAGACATCGGGCCACACTTTGCAGAGTATACCCAGAGGGTGCTTCTGTATTCGAGTTGCACTTGGACTAGTAAGTTGCTCTAGTGTTGGTTGGTGTAACTATTCTTCCAACTAGTTAGTCGTTTTCTTGAGTTTCCTTTAGGATTTTTTCTAGTGTGTTCTTTGTGCTCCCTAGTTTTCCATAGTGCGTGCTCTGTGAGCCACAACATGTATTCTAGTTTTTTTCTAAGTGTTTCTTTTGTGAAGAACTTCTTACTCAATAATGTAGGATCAGAAGAGACACAAATCTATTAATGAAAGTCATTAAATGTGATGGGTACACCTTTGTGGTCAGAGGGAGAGCGAATCTCGACGCCATCCTATTCCATGTGCCACATGAACCCAATCCAGTCATCTCCCTTATGATCGCTATAGTAACCTGTATGAACTATATTAAACCATAAATCCATGATATGCAAAGATGCCATCAGTATTCGTGCTAGGATTCTCGTCTGTTCAAACGGTAAGGTCTGAAGTCAGCCACATCCTTGAACAACTTTCTCAGTAAATACTAGGATCACCCGATATATTTACCCCATTAAACAGTCCCATTGGACAACTCATCTCCAAGTTGCGTCTATAGGCTTAATGATGAGTGGCCTTACAGTTATTACAAAAATTTCCAGCTAAGCCCAAGTATAAGGTTTGGTGAACTCGGTGTAAAACACATTGTTTCCCAGAGAGAACTTAGTGCCTTGTGATTTAGGAATTTTACTCACACTTATGAAATCCATCGACCCTTAGTCACAATCCTGAATCCTAGTTAGCTTGTCGAAGTATGTTGAAAATCCATGTTATAGCAAGATTTGCCTCACCATTTCTATCTTGCATAGAAGGCATTTTTCCATTTCCCTATGCAGACTTATCAACCCCTTTTTGATAAATCCAAAGCCAAAAATATATATTTTTCCACATATACGCTCCCTAACTTCTTTGCAAGATGTGTATATGCTTGCTTCTCCACTACATCTCGTGTATATCGGGATTTGTGCCAGAAAATACAAAATGAGGTCAGGTTTCCATGTCACGATAGAAGATCTATGATATTTGGCCTTCCATATATTGGAAATGTTCTAACTCAGCCCTTCAGTTGCATTATGGAGGCTATAAGAGAACAATTTTGAGCTATGGAAAAAGAGGAGAAAGCATTCAACTTTGAGAGAAAAGTTACTCTGGAGAAATTACTTCATATTGAGTTTACATCCCTTTGTCCCTCAAGCATGAACACAATGTTCAGATGCCAAGCTCTTTCCTTATTGTCGAGAGGACCTCATTACCTCTTTTCTATGAGCTTGAATTTGGTGGAGGATTGAAGTGGTGGAGACCTAGTTGGAAGGAACTTGGTTTCTTGGTTTCCAACCATGCCGACATGGAAGTCTGTAATGTTGATACTTCTATTGATCAATTATTAATATAAATACTCCTTTCCTGTCCTATCAATATCTTGAAAATATATGATTATTATCCATGGGCATGTTTGTAATGTTTATTAATGGATTATGCTATCTGATTTTCTAACTCATTTTATATATTGTCACTATATACTTGCATCACTTGTTTGTTGAGAACTTCTTGCAGGTGTAAAGCTTTGGGTCAAAGTGATCAATGGTGGAACAACATCAAACGATTGGATCGAGGTAGGATTCTTCCT